>JAECUM010016567.1:0-65248 GCA_016617855.1 Megalonaias nervosa | reverse complement strand
GTCCAGTATATTTATGACCTGGCAATGTCCAGCCTCCTTTTGGTTTTGGCAATTTGCCAATTACTTTATGTATGTCTATACCTGTTCCTATTATTTCTCTGTTGTTGCCTTGTTGACAGTATGCGACAATTTTATTTTGCTCAAGACATAAATCTCTATCACAATCACACTTGCATCTCATTCTATTAATTAGTCGTCTACTAAAATAACGTCAGGGCAACCAGCTCCCAACGACGTTATCGCTGGGGATAATTTCTTTAAAAACATACTTTTTCTTTTTCCACAAATTGCGCAAAGACTTTTCAGCATCGTCCTGTTGTTTTTTGTTTTTCTGTTGTTTCATTGATATTTTCTGTTTTAGTTTTACATTTGAGACAATATGTTGACATTATATATTTGTAAGTTTAGATAAAATTGCAGTCTCATCATTAACGTGAGAAAATTGCTTGTCAAACTGTAAAATAAAATTTTAAAAATTGAATTTAGGCTGGGACATTTGTTTAGTGAACATTATACAATAATATTCACAAGCAGAAGTTCCTACAGGTTGAAGATGATTGTACGAATAATATATTATTTTATATTTTTTGTTTTATATATCTTTTTATTGCGTCGCTCCGAGGAAGTCCAAACGAGTCAAAATAATTGTTATTATAAGCTGCTACCCAATGTGTACCAGATCCGTCATTGAAATCTTTTATATTTATCAAGCAGGAACCACCTGTGATGTTAGTAAGTTCATCCTCAGAATCAACTCCGTGGAAATTGTTTAGTTGTTTTAGCTTATTAAGTATATCAAAGTTACTTAGCGGGGAGGGGGGGGGGCGTGTTCCCGGCAATGTTAGTCCACATCCGATTCCTAGTAGGCCCGGAAGAATACTTCCCGCTAATCCCGCCATAAGTAAAGGAAGAAATCCTCCTTGTTTTGTTCGTGGACGCTTTGTTTTCCTTTTTTTCGACGATTTTGTTTTTCGTTGTGGCATTATATTTATCAGTCACATAAAATTTATCTTTAGACTATTTTCTTTATACCACGACCTTCAACTGCTTTTTTCGTTGCGCCAGATATTGCTCCAGACGCTGCTGCTAGTCCTAATGTACCTAACACCGGCCAAATTTTAGGTAATATCGTTCTGGCTATCACTGATAATGCCGGACCAAAGAAACCACCTTGTTTTGCCATCGCTGTTATTTGTGCGGCACTTAAATTTAAAACAAAAGGTTTTTTACGATCGTACCTGTTTACTTGTTTTTTGGTTAACATTAATTTTGTTAAAATACCCTTGGAAATGTCATGGTTGATTTTTAATGATACCTGCCTCTGCTTTGCAACAGCAGCTGCTAATTTTTTAACTTGACCATCAGTCAAATATATTTCTTTTACAATATATTTTGTCATCTTATATTAAAGTTACAGACTAAACTCAAAGTTTGTTCAAACTTGCAAAATTACTAGTAATTTTTAAACTTGTACTGTCATTTTACCTCCAACAGAATCAATCGTAATAAATCTGTCGCTGATCACTAGCGCGTACACGTATAACTGTGCCACAGGAACTGCTCCGAGTGTTCAAGTAATTTCAATATCAGCTGTCGAGTCGACAGATCGCTCGCTATGTTTACTAACATCAAAATAAAATATTGGATAAAATGTACGAAATTCCTCTGCCGATATCTGAGATCCATCTCCAACATCCTGATATTTTTGCACTGCGTGGAGCAGATACATATAAGGTCTAGTAATATTTTTATTAGCGTCATCTGCAAAATTACATTCTATCGCTCGCTCCGGATACTGCTTCAAATTTAGTCTAGCATATATTCGTCTAACATCAGCGTTATCAAATATCGCATTATTTTGTTGTTGGTTACCACGTCGCGCTTGCTGTTGAAATACAACAAATAATTGCCTCGGCAGTTGTTCACTTGATGTTGTTGTAACTCTCCATGTGTAGTCAGTAGTATTCGGAACTGCTGTTTGATATATTTTATGTTGCTGAAAATAAATTTTGTTTGTATGTTTATCGAGTATACTGTATAAATCTGACATTTTATCGATTGAAGGAGTTATTCGTGGCATCCATAGCGCAAGTTTGTTTATGATAAACTGTACATCAGCTCCGCCTGACCTAAACAGGCAGTCGTTTTGTTCTGCTTGATCTAAAATAAGTGTATGTTTAACTCCACGAAATACTTTGTTGTAATCGCGACAAAAGCCAAATATTGTACTTAATGGCAGCATTATTGTAATTTGACGTGATCCTTCTGCAAGTTCTTTTCTTCTAGCAAAACCTTCATTGTAACGTGGATATTTTACTCTAATTGTGTTATTGATTAAATCTAACATTGCAACGCCGTCCGCACCTGCAGCTGATGGTGCTATACCAAGATTATCACAAGCTGCAGTAAGTGAGACTCTTGTAGCGTCTGCGTTAGCGACTGCAGCTGGTGCGCCTATACCTAGTGCGGCTGCATTAACAATAAGAAAAGTTCTTACAATTACAACATCTGCAGCGGCATCAGCTCCGTGTAATAAAACACCTTTCAAGAAAAGTTCGGTCGATTCAGCTGAACCACGTCCAGTATCTTTAAATCACATCATGTTCGTTGCAGTCGATCAGGAGTAATCGTCGGAAAACGAAATAATATTTAAGATTGTACTTGCACCTTGTAGGTGGCTGGAAATATCCTCAACAGTTTGATTGGCCAGTTGATATCTAGCACTTTTAAATAAGCACCAACCATTATTTATAAGATCTACTTCTGTTCCAGCTGCAATTGCAACAGGCGAATTGGCCACTGTCATAATCTGACCGCGAACTTCTAACATTGCCTTATGTGGCAGTAGAAATACATCTTCGTCTCGAGTATTAAATGTTCTAATACCAGCTTTATTTGGTTCATTAGAAGTTTCATCGAGATACTCAACATACTCAAATTCTGTTACAGTGTCATCGGTGTCATAAGTTTCTGCTAAATCGAGATAATTTTTAACAGACATTTTTTATTTATTAGGTTATACAAAATTATCACTGCGGCGCTGTTACTTTAGATATTAATTTGTGTATAATCTGCTCGCCCTTTGGTGACAAAAGTTTTGTTGTTGTTGTTATCATAGCACGTTGAGTTTCTTTTGTTGGAGCGATTTCTGATATAACTTGTTTGATTGTCGGTGTGCCTTTAATTTTATCAGCTATTTTTTGTCCCACCGCAGTTCCAGCAGCAGATGCCGCTCCAGTTGCAAAAGCTTTACCTGCGTCAAGTGCAATTGGTGCAACTTTACGCGCGATTCCCGGAACATTTTCAATAATTTTAGTAAATGTATTTCCCAAAAATCCACCAACTAGTTTTCTTCGATACAATTTTTTTTCTCTGTTTCATTATATCAAGGGGTTGTATAAAACTACGCAACGCGTAAGTGTGAATAATAAGTAACAACCTCGTTATTCAGATCCAGCTGTCGTCCAGATTGATCTGTCAACTGCATATTTATTGTTGTTATTTGATTTTCAACATTTAGCAGATAATAAATAACTTGCCGTGGACTAATTTGCATGAGCGAGACCGGTGGATCTTCTGGCGAGAAACTATATATCGTTTGTCCTTTATTACCTTGGGCTGAGTAAGATCCAGAAGCAATAGAGCAATTTATTAATATTGTGTTTACGTCAGTTATATTTACCGGTAGTTCACCGTCAAATGTTATAGTTTGTTCTGTGGTTGATCCATTTTGCTTGTGAGTAAATCCAATCAGCTATGCTATGCTTGTTGATGATGAAAAATCTATTATCAAATTATTTTTTAATGTTATTCTAGCGCGTAATGTGTTATAGTTTGGTGTTAGCTCAAAATTGTCTGAAACTCCTCCATTTTTCGTTATTAATTCGCGTATCGTCTTATTTAAATCAATTACGTTGTAGGCTTCTTGCGGAATTTTAACCGATTTCCACGTAGGTCTTGGAGCTGGAGTTAAAGTAAAATCAAATTTATCGTTTACACCAGTTTTTACGTTAGCCTTGGAATGCCAACAAGTACATGAAATTAGTCCAATTTTACTGAAAAATTTCCACTATCTTTTGCAGCTGTACTAGAGTCTAGTAATAATGTTGTTGACATTGTTTTTTTATTATATTTTCACAAAATTAAGTCGCGTTGTAAAGTTTCGTATTCGTTAGATGTTAATAAATTTTCTGATCTTAGATCATCAAGTATGTCAATAATTTCATTGTCAATTTCAGCGCTAACATTTCCAACTTCCTTTGATGATATCAGCAGCATTAATCTGCCTATCATTTCAGCAGTTGATGTAAAAATATTTTTACACCGGTTCCAGTTTTTTCTTTTACAGCTGTCTTTAACTTTTTATCAAGTTCATCATAATTATCAACCAACCGACTTAATTCAGTTTGTCTTTCAATAGGATCTTTAATGTCCTTTGAGACAACTTTATCAGCTTTCATACGTATTTCATCTATTTATTTTGCCTCACTACTCAAACCACTAGCTTGATGACTACGATATATGTTATTTTTTATATTACGAATAGCTTTGATATAAAGATCAGCGATAATCCAGCGTCGGTATTTTCTGGCACTGCCGCGGTAGTTTTCATTTTCCAGTTTTACATCGTTTAAATGTTTCTTACTTTCTTCTTTTATTTTTTCTAGCTCTTTAATTTTTTCTTCAGCGTTGTAATCAGTTTTTTTAAAATATCTCGTACTCTCACATTTTTAAAATCGTATTTTTCGTTAAATGATTCATACTCGTAATTTCTTATTTCGTCATTTATACTCTCTAGAGTATCTTTAAAATTTTGCTCTTCTTAGATATCTAATCCATGTTTTTTTTCTAAATGTTTCTTTTTTTAGCTTTTTCTTCCTCATACATCTCCTTCAACATTATTTGACCTTTACTTTTTTCATCATCTCGTCTAACATTCTTCCAATCGGATTAACTGATACTCTTTCTGATAATCTTCGTTCAAATTCTAGTGGATTATTCAACAGCCGAATTAGTTCAGCTTGTCTAGCAGCAGGATCAGCAATATCTCTTACTAGGTCTCTAGCCAATCTTAATCTGTCTTCATCAGATTTTCTAATAATTTTTACAGCAGATGCTTCTTGCTGTTCTTTAACTAGCCCAAGTAAACCTTTTTCCAGTAATATTTTAGATTCCTCTTCTGATAGTGGTTTAGTTTGAGGTTGTTTTCCAAGTAGTGCTTCAGTAACTGGTTTGAGAATTGTGGCTGTTGCTTCTGCAGCAGTTACTTGTCCACGTCGTGCTTGCTGTACTTTTGCTTAAATGGTGCTTGAGATTGAGCAAGTTTTTTTTAGATCTTCTATATGTTTTCTATATTTTGCTCGTTTGTCCATTTTATTATATATAAATTTTATAAAATTAAGACTATCGAAAACAAAACTTACTGCAAGTAACTGTCAATACAGCATCTAAACATTTTAGTTGAATCATGTGTAAGTTTATTAAATAAGAAAAAGTTATATTTATCCTTTGTAGCTTTATGATATAATTCGATAAATTTATCTTTTGTTACGTCACCGCATTGTTCGTTCGCGATATTTCTAACGTCAACATTGTCCAGTCTTGGAAATAATATAAAACAACCAGTATTTCGCCGCATAAATCTGTCAACATTATAAAATCCTTGGGCGAGATAAACAGAATTACATTTCCTATTTCGCGACAGTGAAAAATACGATCTTATTTTGTTCATTTCTACATTATTTAGCTGAATATCGTCAAAAACTACTATTTTATGTTCGGATGAATCAAGTTGATTAACTGGAACAAGATCTTCTGGTTGTTAGATAATAAAAGAATCTTCGCCAGCATCAAGATCATCGCGAAGTTTGTTATTATGTTCGCTTAGTAGCTCGTATTTATCTTGCTGCGGATTAGTTGTATAAATATAAACTCGATCGTAATTAAAATTATCGCCAAGAAGTAAATTCATAAGCAAATTTGTTTTTCCCGATCCAGTTCGCCCAACAATAAGATAATGACAATCTGGAAGTTCGTTGTTATGTTTATGTTTTACCAAAAGCTCTGTATCAAAATTTAATATCGTCGATTTTGCCATTGTTTGTTATATAATTTTATGTTATATTAAACTGACTAATGTTGACAATTTTATGTAGGACAATAAATAATGAGCTATTATACAAAATTTGGAACATTGATAGGAGATTCATCAGCTTTAAGTACAACTACAACAATAACAGACGGCAAGATTGATTTATCGAGTTATCTGAAAAAATCCGGCGACACAATGTCAGGAAACCTGTTTATGTCAAATCAACGAGTACTAGGTTTAGAAACAGCGTATCCACCAATAAATGTTAATAACACACAAGCTGTCAGTTATGAACAACTAAAATCTGTTGATGACAACAAGTTGTCCTTGACAGGAGGAACTTTAAGCGGTAATTTAGATATGTCAGAAAAAAATTAATAAATTTGGAGACCAGGTATCCACCAGCAAACTTAAATTATACACAAGCGGTAAGTTATGCACAGTTGAGGTATATGGATAATAACAAACTTGATAAAATCGGTGGAACGGTTATAGGTAATATCAACATGTCAGGAAAAAAAAAAAATTGGAGACTGCATATCCGCCAGAAAACTTGAATCAAACGCAAGCTGTAAGTTATGCGCAGCTACAATCAGTTGACGATAATAAACTTAACAAAGCCGGCGATACAATGACAGGTAACTTGTTTATGTCAAATTCAAAAATAACTGGATTACCGACAACCTCACCACCAGCTAATGATGCTGATGCTGCTAGTTATGGTCAGTTGAAAGAAGAACTTGCCCCATACTTTAAAAAATCTGGTGGACCAATGTCAGGCAATATAAACATGAGAAATAATAAAATAACTACGTCATATGTTCCAGTTAGCCCTAATGATCTGACAAAGCATATGTTGATAGTCTGTCTAGTGGTATAAAACGAACTAAAAACAATGTTGGATATATTCCAATGCTTTATAAAGCAACTGACAATCGAGTTGGGTTTGAGGTAAGCGCATCAGCATATTATCTCGAAAATTACCCTTATTATGCTTTCTCTGATAGACATGAGTGGACGACCAACGGAGAAGTTGAAAACTTTTGGATTAAAATTAAATGTCCTACTACAGTTGCTATTTGGCAATTTCATTTACGAGGTCGATTAAATTCTAGTGTTGGTCGAATTTATAATTGGCGACTGGAAGGATCAAATGACGATATCGACTGGACAACGTTGTATAGCACAACAGACACTTACATTTCAACAACACAATATTTTACGATTCCGGCAGAAAACACTGTTAACAAGTACTTATATTTTCGAGTTAATGTTTTAGCTGCTGAACATTCATTTCCAGGACTGACAGCATTTCAAAGATATACACTTGATGATCAAATTTAATCTAATGCTATAAAATAATGTCAGAACCACTAATTATAACCATTGCGAAAGAATGTTATGATAATATTTTAAACCCTGATAAAGATGTTGGAGCTGTTAATGAAGCAGCAAAAATGTTACAAAGTTTGAAAACACTTAACATCGAATCATTAAATAATCCAACATTGCCAACACATTTTGCTAATTTAATTCGCGTTGTGCATATGCGAGGACCACAACTGAAAAAAGCAATAGAAAACTTTGATATTATAAGCAGATACTGTCATCCTGAGGATTGTCTAGAAGAACAAAAACAAAGTTGAAATTATATTTAAAAAATATTACTCGAGCTTGATTGGTATAACATAGATTTGATAATAAAATCAGATTTAATAAAGGCACGAGTTTATAGTGGAAGAACACTAGAAGAAAGACGAATAAACGAAAATCATACTAGTCTTGACAAACTAGCGGAAACTAAAAAAATAAAAATAAAAAGAAACAAAAATGTATATGATAGTTTTGAAAAACGAGGTATATTTAAATATCTCGGTATGTACTACCATGACAAAGAAACCTTGGTTAAAATCGTTACTATGACGTCAGATGCAGAGTTAATTATTAAATTGTACGCAAACGCAATTTTGCCAATGATACATAAAAAAGACCCAGAATTTGATCCGATTATTGTTAACAAGTCTCTAAAGATAATCAAAACTTTAGACGATGAAATTAGTAATGTTAATGATGATGAGCGAGAAAAGTTTTTTGAAGAAGTCGATCAAACAAAGTTAGAAGTAAAGTCTGATTCTTATTATGATATAAGTGAAGAAGACGATGTTCCTTTCCCATCTATCCAGTACTCTAGACAATTGTCACTACGAAATTATTACAACGAAATTAAAACAATACTCACAAAACCATATGAAAAATTAATGTTAAAAGTAGCTTCTGCTGTTGGTCTTCTTACAATTGAACTAAATCAGCTTAAGAAATTAATGCTAACAAATTTCGTAGTCGCATATGTAATTATCAGACAACATCTTGTTCTCAAAAATTACACGTTAGATCAGTTGAGTTTAGTAATAGGGTATATTGAAGAAACAGAAATCGATTACAGTAATTTGGTGAATAAAACAGATTTATATGAGAGTGAAGTAGGAAATAGTTTTGATTCATACGCTTGGTTAAAGAAACAATATGTACTAACAGATGAACGATATGATGATACTTCGTCAGATGTTTATGACAAATATAGAGAGTTTATAGCTGATCCTAAAAATAATAAATTCCGCGAGTTTCTCGATTCGATTGCTGGTGCCAGAACTTTTGTCTTTGTATAAAATATTGTATAATGAAAAAACAAATCATCGATTTCAATCACATATCAGAAGAAATTCCAAAAGAAGATGCTGACGTGCTAATGCAATATTACAGATATTATCATAAAAAACTTTGGTGCGTGAAAAAATGTTACAAATACTATAGCAAAATACTTCGGATAATATCATATTTACCACTGCTAATGACTAGCTCTGGTATAATTTCAAGTGGAGCATCATTAAATCCGTTTTTGTTAATAATATCAGGCGTTGGTGTTTCTCTTGCAACAGCGTGTAAAAAATTGAACCTCGACTTGTGACTAAAAACAATGCCTGTAAAACAGCTAGTATCACTTACAAAAAATTACTTGATCAGATACGATCTTACTTACGAGGCGTAAAATATGATATGGACGATTTAATACGCGAGTTTTGTATTGTTGACAGTATGTTAACAGATATTCTACCAATGAGAGTCAGCAGGTATGAAAAGATTATCAAAAAAGTATGTTAATGATAGAGTATGAAATTTTGTCTAAAGTTTAGAAATAATGTGTAATTCGTATTTGTTTGAAGGGGGTAGAGGTCCTGGACTAGAAATCTCCTAGCTAAAAACTGGAAGTCGTTTTGGGATAGTGGTTGGTGATTCTCTGAGATGGTAATTTGTATTTGTTTGGAGGGTCTCCGAGATGGTAATTTATATTTGTTTGGAGGTGGGTAAAGGTCTTGGATTATATTTGAGGTAGAAATCTCCTAGCTAAAAACTGTAAGTCGTTTTGGGATAGGGATTGGAGGGTCTCCGAGATGGTAATTTATATTTGTTTGGAGGGTGGGGAAGAGGTCCTGGAGATAAAAGTCTCCATTTCCCTTACTACTACACAACCTATGTGAAATCGACTCGAATTACTGTTTGCAAATCGAATGATGTACTATCAATGTGAATTACACGTAATTATACATAACTGTTTGAGACTTTGTCTTGTTTGAAACAGCCTCTGAGCTTTCTAGGTTGTCGCGTTCTTTTGGGTCTGCAAATTCAAACTGCTGTAATCAACATTAAACTAGAACACGTACGTTGACTGTAAGAAGGTGCTGCAATAGCTTAAGAGAACAGCATGCATATAATTTTTAAATATTGTCCACACGCACAATCCGAGCGGAGACTCAATCCTTTTAATAATAATAATAATAATAATGAGGACTTTGTATAGCGCCTAATCTTTAGAAGCTCTAAGCGCTTTACAACATTTGACAACACTTAAAAAACATATATAATGATATGATTACAAAATTAAAAACAAACACCACGAAAGTAGAAACAGAAAATATGCTGTAAATATTTCAGGCAAGGATACATTATTAGGTCTTTAAGTCTGTTCTTCTTGCAGTTGAAATAGGTGAGTTTTAAGAACGCTCTTGAATGAGATAACTGTTTCTTTGTGTCTGAGTGCAGTGGGCAATTTGTTCCACGTTGCTGGGCTCTGGTATGCAAAAGAGCGTTGTCCATATGATTTCATCTTCATAGTGGGAATAATGAGAATACGAGTGTCAGAAGAGGAGCGTAAGCATCTTGCAGGTGTGTACACATGGGTGAGGTCAGATAGGTATGTTGGACTGGAGCCCGTCAGTGAAACGTAGCACAGAGAACAAATTTTGTGTTTAATTCTGGATCGTATGGATAGCCAGTGTAGGGTACAGAGCAGGGGAGAGGCGTGCTCTGATCGTGGTACTCTAAGGATGATTCGAGCAGCTGTATTTTGAACTTTTTGAAGTTTCTGAAGTAGATATTGAGACGAACCAGACAGAATTGAGTTACAATAGTCCAGTCTTGAAAGTACTAAGGAACACACAAGTGTTTTAGTGGCATCAACTGAAAGATACTTGCGAATGGAGCTGATTTGTCTCAGCTCAAGATATGCAGCCTTGCATATGTTCATGACATGTTGGTGCAACGAGAGAGTACTGTCGAGAGTGACACCGAGGTTTCGTACTGACTGTGTGAATTTAATGTTGGTGTTGCTGATATGATATTTATTGTCTGAGGTAAAGGATGTGAATGAGAAAGTCTTTGTGTTGTAATCAGGATGGCGTCAGGTTTATCATCATTCATCTGCAGCTTGTTACATGTCATCCATGATTTCACATCGGAAATGCACCTCTCTACGCCTTGGATGGTAGCTTCAACTTCAGCTGGATGGCTAGATTTGTATATTTGGGTGTCATCAGCATACAGTTGGTGAGACACTGAATGATGATCTATGACACTTGAGAGTGGCTGAGTGTATAGAATGAAGAGAACAGGTCCAAGAACAGACCCCTGTGGAACACCACAGCATAGATCAACTGGGCTGGAGTGTTTTCCATTTGCGGACACAATTTGTGTCCTGTTGACCAAGTAGGACTTGAACCATAGTAAGGCCGTATCATGAATGCCAAATACATGCTGGAGACGGTGAAGTAATATATCATGGTCT
Source organism: Megalonaias nervosa (assembly GCA_016617855.1). NCBI lineage: Eukaryota > Metazoa > Mollusca > Bivalvia > Unionida > Unionidae > Megalonaias > Megalonaias nervosa. The sequence goes on along the minus strand of JAECUM010016567.1, from coordinate 54,038 downwards.
ATAGTGTCAAATGCTGCAGACAAGTCAAGGAGAGTGAGGACTGTAATCTTTCCGCTATCCAAAGCAGAGAGAAGGTCATTGACTACTTTCAGAAGAGTAGTTTCAGTACTGTGGCAAGGGCGATATGCAGACTGTACATTGCTAAAAAGACTGTTTGAATTCAGATGAGATACAAGTTGGGATAGAACAACTTTTTCTAAGATTTTTGACATGAATGGCAGATTAGAAACTGGGCGGTAGTTCTTTAAATCATTATGGTCGAGTGTTGGTTTCTTCAGCAGAGGCTTTACAATGGCAGTTTTGTAAAATGATGGGAATTCCCTAGTTGAGAGAGAGGTATTAATAACATCAGTTAGTGAAGGAGGTATTGGATCCAAGCACTCTAGCAGCAGTGACGTCGGAATCGGATCCAGTTCACATGACTTTGGTGCACTCTTCATCACGATTGTACGTACTAAATCCATAGAGACAGGTTCAAATGCTGCTAACGGTTGCCGCTGAAATTCTGTATCGCAACTGTATGGTGACGACGAGTCAACTGAAATTGTGAGAAAATCATATTAAACAATTACAGCGGGTATATACACTGTTGAAAGCTTCATAGATTGACACGTGTAGTATTTTGAATGGATTCTTGAGCGTAATGAATGTGGGAATTGAATTGCTCGAGTATTGTATGTTTGCAGCGTCACAAAAATATTTAGTAACTATTTCGCCTAAATGTTCCATACCGAATTGTCAAAGAGGCCCAAATGTGTTGGATGACTTTTTAAGTAAGTATCCGGAGAATCTTGATGGATTAATAAAGTTAGGGATTGTGTTGGAGCAAATACGACGAAAACTTGGCGAAGCATTAATAAGAGGCGCGGAAAATCATTGTATGATATTATGCAAGAAATGTTTCCGTCGCTGACGTTAATTGAGACATCTGTTACGATGATGATGAAATGACCAATTAAGACAGCAACAACGAAATGGCCATCGAATACATCAACGTGCAAATCAGATAGAAAACTGCTTTTCACAATAATGTAGCAATGGCATCTACACCAGACATTCATGTTGTGTTCGAATTGATCAACAACGCTGCTGAGCGATGCAGAGTAGTCACTTGGAGAAATTCTCCGAAGCCATTTCTAAGTGCAATGAAGCAATGCCACTGCGGAAATATATAAGTAATATTATATATATAATCTTTATCCCATAAATTAGAGCAAGAATATCTTTTTCCACTCTATTTGAGAAGCCAAAAATATATTTGTTTACAAAATACCATCACCCCAACCCTACCTTCATTTCTCCGAAAATTACATGGTCAGTCCCTCACCACATGGTTAAGAGAATCACGCTTCTGATCAGAGAACATTTTTATGATTGTCAAATCGATCATGCTGGCCAAGTACAACACCAGAAATCTTTGATGATGTGCCTATAAACAAAGTTAAAAGATTAGTTGGACCCTGGAAGAAGAATGCTCTCATTCAAGAAAAGAATAATATCCCGAATGAGTGGTATAAACACTTCAAGTACCATTCGAAACCTCCACTGACTCCCACCGAGATAAAACGCATCGAAGCTGTCTGGCAGGAGAGTACGTCCGCGTGTCTCGTCAGGATGTTTTCTTTCATTACCAGGTACTGAATCTAAGGTGTTTTTTTTTATTTTAAAAATACTGCAGATATTTCAAACATTCTTAATATTTTATTATAACTGCCTCGTTTCTTTGAACCCGTCAATAGACTTAGCTGCAATCTTTAGGAATAATAACTTTTTGATAAAATGATACAGCTGCAAGCACAGCACGCCAAACAGCTGCATATAAATGCGTGACATAACACAGGTAAATGATAGTGACCTAAAAAGATTGAAAGAGAACAATTTTACTAATGTGTAAAAATCATACCGCCAGATCTAGACTTTCTTAGAGTACTTTCTGAATGTGTATGAAGGCCGAATTGAATAATGTTTACGAATGTAATCTCTGCCATATCCTACAATTTCGACGTGGTTTGATGATTTTAAAGATGGTGGCAAATTCACGAAAGAAGAACCACGTTCTAGAAGATCGTTGTCTGCGATTGCTGAGATGGAACTGTTTGCTGGCTCAATTGACGAAGATACTCGATACACTATTGAAAACCTTTAGATTATCATAATTCGTCAGCTTTTATTAAAAATATTGAAAAATTATTTAAGCTCGGAAATGTTTGTGCAAGATGGGTCCCGTATTTGTTGACGGCTACTCAAAAGCAATCTCGAGTTGAAATTGCCAAACAGCTACTCGTCAGACATGAAAAGAATCACCAGAAACGTTAGAATTAGATTGTCACAAGTGATGAAATACATATTTTTTGTTTTCAACCCGACTCGTGAGAAAACAATCATGTTTAGATCGGAGAAAACAGAGGTCGGAAATCAGACGTAGTCGAAATGTCGTGAGCGTTCTATACGCATTATTTCTCGATGCAAAAGTCCGGTCGTCAAGGTACCCGTGCCTGATTCTGCTAGTGTCACTGGACATTTTGTGATTCCAAAGGGTTGCCAAAGTTGTTGAACACAGCCGAATCAACCTTCCGCGTACGGCTGCCAGAGGTATCTATCTACTCCATGAAAGCTGCAATGCAGTTGAGAAATTATCCAGAAGTGCATGGGATGTACTTTGATGATATGCATTAATGTATTTATTGTTGACTAATAATTTTTATTGTACGGTGCACTAATATTTAGTACTTTTTAAATACCCTCGTACCGCCAAGGTTTGATAACGTAACTATTACAGTAGCCCTGGTGGATTTTCTAACACTTCAGGTGTGCGTGTAAATAAAATATGAAATTATAGCAGTAAGCATAAGCTAATCATGACTCCTTTAAGTACAAATGAGAGAAAACATTGGTTTACGGTCTTAAATTTATTTCAAAATACACATTGAGCAAATAATTGTACACTTCACTAAATGTATACATACATGTACATAGTAATTTATACAATATACAACATTTCAGACAAATATTCTACATTCTTAACAATCATTAACTAATGACATGTACATTATGCACCATGTATGTAAAGCTTACTCATTCCTGATGTAAATTTAGTATGTATCACAATTTTGACTATGAATGGTTAGGAAGGGAGTGCACATGAAATTTCAGATGAGAAAACAAATATTTTTTGTGCTGTTTAAATAAAATGCAGGCTACATTTCTAAAACAGTATTGCTCTGTCATGTAAAAATATAATGCAAAGTCCTTTTTTACTTTTAACCATGTAAATGTAAGATGAAAATGTATGAAACTTATTTTTTGCAGCAAGTTATCAAAACATAAAATATTTGAATAATAATAATAATAATAATAATAAAAAAATAATAATAATATAACAATAATAATAATAAAAAGAACAACAAGAACATATCAATGAATACAGAAATGACTGATTTGATTGTGATAATGCATAAAACACAAACCTTGCAGAGATATTGATAAACAAGACCAGTATAACTTTTACTGGTTATCAGGAGAGAAATGTCCTTGTTAGATCCGATAGGCTTTCATGTACCTTGCATGATGGGAAGTCTAACAGAAAATCCATTCTGAAGAAAACAAATTCTGTGTGAAAATTCATGTAGTAAATATCCATCTACATACGAAGTAGTATAGTTTCAACATTAACCTTGTCAATATCTGCTATGATGTGAACCAAATTATTACATGCAACAAGATTTATATTTGGTTTAATTTTAGTAATGTACAGACTGAAATTGTTACAGAGGTACAGTTTAATTTGGATAGATGTCTTTACCTATATTTAAAAGGTCTGATGGCAAAAGGGACTAACTGCTTTATCTAAAAGCTTATTACACAATCAGAAACTTTTAAATACAGAGGGATTTTCATCATATTTTTTACAAGAAATAAATGTGCTGTATATGTCTGTTCTCTTGAATGGAATATAGGTTATGTGATAGTTGAGTGACAGTTGCCATGCAAAGCTGAGAGGTCACTTTGAAACGACTTTCTTGCTTTTATGACAATCAAACCAGAGACAGAAAAGATCAATATTAATGATAATTAGCAATACAATAATGGATATGCACGGTGTATACATGTATCTAAAATTTTCTGAGGGTTATGCTAAGTTGGTTGAATACTGCAATAAGAGGCCCAAGTGGGTCTGGTATCAGTCATATGGGTAGTCAACAGTTATCTGCTTGAGAATGAAAATTCACACACATATTGACAAAGTGAACCAGAAAGGAAAGCTTTGAGCACATAGATGCTACACTGTCGACAATACATAGTTGTTAGATTGTCTTTTAATGATCTTTCCTTGTCAATATATATTTTTTAATCACTCTCTTGGCATAAAAAGGAAAAGTCATTAACACAAAAAGAATGGTTCCCTGGAATTCTCCCCACCCCTGGGGATGTGGCCCTAATTTACAATTTAGAAACTGCTCATATTCCAACCCTTAAAGTAAATTGCAGACTCAGTGCAAATCCAAATACACATTATATTAGTCTCAAAGTGGAGTGGGATGATCCTAGTCTAATAAATCAACCCCCCAAATCTGTGTTGATACTGATGGACGATATGTGGGTCTGTTGTGACCTGTTCATTAAAATGTGCAATTTTGCTGCCTACAAATCTTTCAAGAACAAACCTGCATACACTTTAGACACACACCGGTAACTGGTAACAGCCACATCGAGTGTGAAATTCAAAATGGCTGCATGACAGAGGGCTGTGCTATTTCACATGGATTTACAAGTCACCAAACATGGGATTTGCTCCGGAAATATAATGTACATACCACCAAAAGAACCCTTCAGCCAAAGGTAGCTCCACAACAACGAGAAATACTGATAAGTGTATAAAATGTACACCGATGTGTGCAGCCAAAAGTGTCTGCAGAATTCTGCATGTTTTAATGAATGATGTCACCCATCAGCCCCTAAACCGAAAACAATATCATCATGGGGGAGGGGCTGATTTATCAGCCTAGGATGATCCATATGTAACCCGTTTCTAAGATGGGTTTCTCTTTTACTTACAAAAATATTTACAACATATATAATATCTATTACAGTCATAATCATTATCTTTATGAACAAAATAGTAATCTACTTACATTTTCACATTTGTAAAAAAAGACTAGAGCTCTAAATACTTCAAATTCTATAATTCTATGAATAACAATATATATATATATATATATATATATATATATATATATATATATATTGGAACCTGTGTGTATGAACTTTTTTCCATGATGATACTGTAAATGTTTTTAAAAAAATCTACCAGAAGTTTTGCACAATTTTTTTCAGAAACATGACAAATCAGGTGTACTGCATATTGAAACAAGTCAAAGTCAGGTTCAAAGATTACCAGTAGGTGGGCAAACTAGCACACAAAAAATGACACATACAGACATGTTCCAATACTGTGATTCTGGGTACACGTCACTTGTACTGTACATGACTGCAAATGTATCAAACTTTTGATAAGCCTTATAGAACAAATTATATCCAGTTGAACAGAACTGTGTTTCACTCATTTTTAAAAAAATTCAAATAATGAGACAGTGTCATTTTTTTTCTCCATACATTGCAGATAAATTGCTACTTCTTCCCTGCCTAGGTTTTTATATCATCTGCTCCTTGCCTAGCCATTTGCTGCAAGAATGCAGAATAACATATAAATACAATAGAATTATATATATATACAAAAAAAAAATTGTGAAAACTTTACTCTTCTGGGCTGAATAGTTTTGGCTTTTGTTTTGGGTCCATCATGTTTTTGGAGGTTGTATCAAAAAAGTATACTTTATACTGGAAATGAGCAATTTTAAATAATTAATAAAACTACACTAGTTAACAATAATGGTAAAATGTTGAAAGCTTTTGCTGGGAGCCCATATATTTAGGTTCTTATTTTTGGTCTTTCCAACTTCCTTGAGGTAGTAGAAAAAGAATGTTTTACAATGGAAATGATCAAAATGCTGATCACATAAGTGCCTGGATATAAAATTATCAACGCTCTACTTTAGTGATAATTTTAGCCAAGAGTTATTGAAAGACAGCATATTTGCCCTGTCCCCTGCATAATTACGTAACAATGTCTACCAAATGTACCCTGTAGTCTAGCATTATTATTTTCTTTACTACTTACACTAGTACCCTATACTCTACCAATGTGATTGTATATATATACTACTTATGCCACACTTTCTTTCCATGGTAACATTAAAATATTGAATACGGAAAATTGTAGATGTCAAATACAGTGGCATGGACATTTATATGCAAATACAAAAGAACAAGGTAGAAGTCTGTATCACTGTATCATGATACATATACTGTACTGGCAATCCTGTATCACAATATGTACTAAATAGCCTTCATATGGTAACATATTTTGGTACATTTTGTATCACTATCCAAACATGCAATGCACACCTCTAGATAACCCCAACTATGAAAAGGAGTCTTTATATAACATGCCTGACATGTTTCCAAGTTTGGATGAAATATCATGAAATGTGTGAGTTATTCTCCAGAAATGGAAATATGCATAGAGACATTTGGACAGATAGGACAGGCATTATGTACCAGTGCAATACAATAAAACAGAATAGGAAAACAGTAAGAAGTGATCAACATTTGTAACTGACACCATACTATAATTTTGCTGATAAAACTTGCCTAACAATTCTGACCACTCTGCAATCAGTCAGCTGTTGATCCCAATTTATTTAATATGAAAAATTATGTATTTTCATAACAAATCTCCACATAAAAAAATCTGAATTAAAAATTTTATTATAATATATACTCGCTTACAAGTTCAACTGCAAACTGCACAGAAATAGATCTGCTCTCGCATAATGTGCTGGTAGATCTGGGTCTGTGCAGTTTGTTTGAAGTAATCAGTCAAACAAACAAGATAAACCCTGATCTGTAGGCATATTATGCTATGGTAGATCAGGATCTTTGTTGTTTGCAGTTTGACTTGATTTATAAGTGAATATATGATATAATATCACAAATCCATTTTAAATGTGCACCTAGTATCTAACTTTAAACCAAGTATCTAACTTTAAAGCATGTATCTAACTTTAAACCAAGTATCTAACTTTAAAGCATGTATCTAACTTTAAACCAAGTATCTAACTTTAAACCATGTATCTAACTTTAAACCAAGTATCTAATAAACGAAGAATTTAACTTTAAACCAAGTAACTTTAAAGCAAGTATCTAACTTTAAACCAAGAATCTAACTTTAAACCAAGTATCAAACTTTAAACCATGTATCTAACTTTAAACCAAGTATCTAACTTTAAACCAGGAATCTAACTTTCAACCCAGTATCTAACTTTAAACCAAGTATCTAACTTTAAGCCAAGTATCTAACTTTAAACCAAGTATCAAACTTTAAACCATGTATCTAACTTTAAACCAAGTATCTAACTTTAAACCAGGAATCTAACTTTAAACCAAGTATCTAACTTTAAGCCAAGAATCGAACTTTAAACCAAGTATCAAACTTAAACCATGTATCTAACTTTAAACCAAGTATCTAACTTTAAACCAAGTATCTAACTATAAACCAAATATCAAACTTCCAAGAATCTATCTAAAGTAACATTATTCAAGTGGACTTAACAATTTTAGAAGATCTTCAGGTCATTAGCCACAGCATTTACAATGAAATTCATGGAGAGACAATGTATTAGACAAGTCATTCTAATTATCCAAGTCATCCTAATTATCCAAATCCACTGGAATAACATTATCAAATTTGAGGACTTTTACTCTTTTGTTGTTGACCTATTGATGACCGTAGTTCTTAAATCCTGCAGAAAATTTCTTTTATTTTGTTTTCTTTATTTCAATATATTTGTGGCTGATCTTTTTAATCCAGTGTTTATACAATTGATTATGAATGTTTTGATGTCAGTAATAACAGAATCAAAGATATGGTCCTCATGCTTGGGATAATTTCTACCATTCCTCATATTCCTGAACCTTGAATTCTCTCATTTTTGGCCAAAACAATAACCACAAACCTTAGTTTTCCTCATGATAAACTGAATCTTTCTTTCCTCTTCATCTCTGCCACCAATTTTAACCTAGCGGTACTAACAGTCTGATCAACTGGTGTCTTGTTATCTACATTGCACTTTTTCCTACCTTGTTTTTCTTTCCATTGAGAAAGCAAATTTTCAAAGTAAATTATGTTTCTCTGAAAATACATACCCAATCACCTAAACATTAGGCAATATAAGCTAACTACCTCCTTAGTCCAGCACTTCAAAATGATGTAAAACTTCCACATCTATATCACATAGACAGAGGGCAATAACCCTTACCCATTATCTCCTCTTGACACTGTCAGGTGTCGCTAGTTTCAAGCTGAGTGATGGATCAATAAGTATGCTTGCATGGTGGGGAGGATGGCAGGTGTTAAAGTTATGTGATCAGGTATTTTCAGAGAAGCATAATTTGCTTAGCAAATTTGCTTTCTCCTTTAAATATGATATTTATCACATTAACATTAGGACAATAGTTAGTAGGAGGTGGGAATGCTTAGCATCCTACCTAAACCCTGGCATCCTTCAAGGGATGAAGGCTGGATTCCTTGTATGAAAGATATCCCACTCACCTAACTTGGGTGTAGCACAGCCAACAATCATGTAGCCTGTGACAATCATAACCAGTTAAGAAAAGAGTTGCTGAACTCTTCTTAGCAACAACAAAGTGGGTGAATCCAATGAAAGCATTAAACTGCATGTAATGCAGGCTGTGCTGATGTTAGCAACGTCTGGTGGAGAACAGGGCTGCATTTCTTGTCTCTTGGTCCTTGAGAAGCTTGACTGAGTGTGCCAGCCAACAGCTTCTATTATGTCTCATACAACATTTTGAAAGCATGGCTCATGAAGATTGTTCTAATTTCATGGGCTGAAATCTTCATGAGGTGACTCTGACCTTTGGAGACTTAAAGGTATGCTGAAGCATGACCCAAGTCAGCTATGCTGTTAGAGCTTGATTGGTGATGTCTTCTTTCCTGATTCTTGACTGGGAGCATGAGCATTTTCTAAAACTATCTTTCCAGGTAATGTTTGAGAGCATGGACAGGATCTTGCAGGGATGCTTCTCTCAACTTATTTATCAAAGAAAGGGAGTGTATAATGACCCTCTGACTGTCCATTGATGGCAGCCTGTGGTGGACTACAAAGCTGGTTGTGTCACGAGGCCCATAGAAAAATCTTATCTGAAGATAGTTCAGGTCCACTGAGAGTGCATGTAATTCACTCAACCTGCATGTACAAGGCAACATAATCATAAACCAAATTTTATATGATAGCTTCATTGGTGCCCTGGTTAAAGGTTAAAATCGGTCTGAATTGGGCCATGTTAGGACCAATGAGAGATTCCATTTAGCAAACAGGGTGAGAGACGGGTTTATTCAAATAAAAATTGGCTAGGTCTGATAGATCTTTTTATGACTGATATCTAGTTTACAATATGCCAGAATGGGCTGGATATCATGGAATGGCAGTCTTTGATGGTAATTGGGGCCAGCTTAATCTCGTTATAAATCCAGATATAAAATTCTGTCAGTTGTGAGGCACTCAAAGGGGTAAAGTTATTGTCTTTGCACCAGTCCCTGAATATATGCCACTCCACCTTGTGATGTCTTCAAATTAAAGGGCCTTCCTGCTTTTGAGATTCTCTCCATTATTGAAAGTTTGAATTTTATCCTTCACAGGGAATCTTGACATGAGCCAGGCATGAAGGAGGAGTTGGTCTGGGCAGGGATTGAGTACCTGTGACCACAACAGGCAGTGTCAAGGGGAATTAACAGGCAAGGGTTTTTGCTCACTGTCTACAACGATAAAGATGGAAAGAACATCTTTTTACCTTTCTGGAGTGCTGGATTTGGAAGAAAGTAAGTTTATATCCCCTAATGTTAATGTAATTGGGGAATGTATATGAATGAGAAACTATATTCTATGTTCAAGTGAATCATACTGGCACTTAAGTACTTTTCTTCCTGTGTCCACAGAGAAAATGCCTGTTCAAATTAGTATCCCACCAAATTTTGATATTCTGGAATTTCAACAATTTGGAATAGTTGGCATCTCTACTCAGTTCATTTTTTTCTCAAGTAAGCACTATGTAGACACTGATGTATCAAATGCTCTCCTTCATTTTCATGTTCCAAACTCTGATGACTGCTTGCCAAGGACTTTCAACACCATATGCAGTATTTTCCAAACTTTTTAATGGGCATTTATTCTCAAGGAAATTTAATTTTAAACTGTACCATTGTCACTAAGTTGAACATTGGTTTGTATGCACAAATGCACATGTTATGAGCAGCAGTAACACCAGAGCATACAGAAAACACAAAACAACCTAATGTTTCCGAGAATGAAATTCTATTAAAAAATCAATTTATTGTTTTAAAACATTGTATTTATGTATTAAATTCAAGGCTTTTGGCAAAATTCATGATTTTATTTGTTTTTTTATTATAAAATAACCCCCCCAAAAATATACTAAATTTTCAAAACAATCCCACAAGCTGAGATTGTTTTCAAGGTTGTATGAACCATATTCTCAGAAAGTTTCCCTTCTATGAGGACCCTTCTCAACATAGGCCACCCCATGAAAAGAGGCTACTTTATTCTTTACACATGAAATCTGTCTTGAGAGACCAACCCTTTTGCCAACAAAAAGTGGTCTCTAATGATAGGTGGTCTTTCATTATATATCATTGTATTATATAAAACAGTTGATCAGTGTATGAAAACTCCGATAACCCATGACGGGTGGTCTTTTTCAAAACCTATTTACTGCAGATTTTATCAAACAGTAACTCATGTGAAAGCTTTCCATTCCTAGAGACCATCTTGTTATGACAGAAGGGATGGGCTCATTGATCTGCAGTTGTTTATTCTAAGAAAAAAGAAAACGACTTGTATGTTTTAATAATTTCTAACATATTGTTGGAATATGACAGACACAGTCTGTCATTCAGGGTACGACTATATAAAACATTAAAAAATTTATATGAATTTTTGTAATTAGAAATACAACCAGGTATACATAAAATGATTCTACAGTTACTCATTTCCAGAAAATAAAAGCATAAGTTCAAAATATCTGACCATCTTTCTTATTAAATAAAAAATTAAAAATGAAATAGAGCAAGTGCTTTCTATCTTGTATTGTGAATGAAAACAGGTAATCTGTGCATATGAACTAGGAACAAATGTGAATATGAAAACAGCACCATTTGAATTATATATTCCTATCCATAATTTACTGTGACATTAGTAATAAACTAATCCAAACCTACTCACTGACTAATTCGACTAGGTTGTTTACTCACTTTTTTTTACCTGTTCAGGCTTACTGCCATTTTTGTTTCATAAATAATATTTATTGCTAATAATATAATGAATTTACTTGCAAGATTTTCCAAGATTTTGAAAAAAATTATAAAATAACTGTACTGAAGGCAATCTAAACATAAAGACCCCAAGGAAAAGAAAAGTTTCCACCTACCAGTAAAGAATGTACCTGATGTTTCTCATATTTTGGTAGACCCAAACATTATGAACACAACAGTTCCTAAGAATGCAGATACTTCCCAATATGCCACAGTGTACTATTTCTGTATCTGGCTTGTGGAAAATTGCAAAAGACCTTAAAACACTGCCCTTAGAAAAGTGTCTATCATGGTGCCCTTGGAAAAAGGATATATGTATGTAAGTATTTGATAATAATGGTAAGAAATGAAATAAAATATCTACAATAAAAGCAAAATCTGCAGTCATGAAATGTAAGAGCAGAAAATTTAAACTTGGGACCTAAAATTCAGAATAAAATCTTATTCTTTCAAAATGCTGCGCAGAATAAATGAATTACCAAAATTTCATACTTAGCTAATTCCTGCAATATAAACATCTGCAGTTTTATTGATCTCAAATTCCATTTAGTATGGTCTCAAATTCCTGAATGTTCAGCCAGAGTTCAAATTTTGTACTCCTGATAGTTTCATGACAAAAGGTCCAGATCATATATGACAATTTTGGATAACTGGCAGTCTGGCACTGATAATCAACAGATCGCTGTCTATAAATACTGAGCTGAAGTCTATTTGGAAAACTGATGAGGTATTTTTTAAAATGATTTACAATGTCTATTATAATGTGAACATTTATAAGCTCACTATGCACAATGATAAAAATAATTTACTTAAAGTCAATTAATTATCAGTAATGAATGGAAAATATAAATTTAAACCATAATACAATTGTCCTCCTCCTACATAGCCACTCCATCTGCAATAAAAATGTGGTCTAATAAACTGGTTGGTCACTCTTATGGGGACCAAAATGGCTGAAATATATTAGTGTTGTGTCTTGTAAGGAGGCCTTTTACAAGGGATGGCCTCTCTGGAGACGAGTCTGTCAAGAGAGGGACCAATGTAACTTGTTTGATAGATTCTCATTATTATCTACACAATGCAGTTGTTTGACAAACAGCTGTACCTCAAAATGATCTTTGCAAAATTAATGTCCAAAATTACTATGTGTGTGTGTGTGTGAGTGTACACATACAAACATACATGCACACAAATACACATTACATTATGTTTCAATGTTTCTTTCAATTGACGTACTCATTGTACATCATGTTTATAAAACTTTATTTATTACAAATTCTAAACAATGTTATACAGCATTTATTATGTGAAATTTTTTGGCAGCAAAAGTCAGAACATTTCAATGACCATGATATACTACATCAGTGGCTTGAAATGGATTCCTACAATGTTTATCAGAATACAAGAAATATCTTTTAATGCTGATAACAACTCAAATCAGTTCTAAACTAAAGCTGATAATTTGATGGAATTCCAACTGTAAACATTTATTACATAAACACATGAAATCTCTATACTTTGATTTAGTAGGCAAATGCAAGCTACTTCAGTTCAATTAACATGACAGAAAGGAATAAATTTTCATTTGTTTGAGATTATTTTTCAAACAATCAAGCATACAACAATGAATTTTCACAAAAAGATGACCAATACCAAAAGTCTATCAAACTTTTGTCATTACTGACTCAAGATTCATTCACATCCTCTGGGTCTGCGACTATTTATAGTTAATGGGATAGGTGATAACAAGAGTTTCCTCAAAAGCCTGATGCTCCACTGAGGTAAAAGAAATTCCAGTGATTTAGGATAAGATCATTCCTTCTTTAAAAGAGCCAAGTGTTGAAATTATCTCCGATATTTTTATGGTGGCCACATTGGATGTTAGATCAGCATAATTTGGATTTAGGCCAAACTAGAAACTAAGTCTTTCGGTAAAAGCCCTTTGCCAATATGACTTTTCCATCAGGACAAGTAGTGATGGCAAGGTTTTCAAGATAGCTGTAATCATGGCCATAAAGATGTCAGATTGAAACCATTTTCATTTTAGGACCAAAAAGACATCACAACAAGTCTTTTGGTGAAATCCATCTGGGAGGAGTTGCAATAACAAGATTTTAACAGGTGGCTACTGTGGTGGCCATAATGGAGGTCAGATCGGCACCATTTTCATTTGGGAACAACCAGACTCCCTAAGTTATACCCCTTGTTAATATAACTTTATGTTCAGGACAAGCAGCAATAGAAAGATTTTCAGGATGGATCTCATACTGGCACAGTTTTCATGTATGACGCACAAAACATCATCAAAAATCTTTCAGTGAAAATCACATGTTGATATGACCATCAATTCATCAGGAGTAGCACTGTGGCTGTGTTTCAGTGGCACAATTTTCCTTTACGACCAACTAGATATCATAAGAAGTCAGCATTCAAGAGGAGTAGAGATAAAAAGATATTCAAGATGACCACTGTGGTAGCCAAAACGGATGTCCGAGCTGCACCATTTTCATTTAAGACCAGCTAGAGCCAAGGTTAAATGTGCATGTAGGAATAGTAGTTATAAGAAACTTAAGCTAATGGATGGAAGAACAATGGACAAAACGCCTTGCCATAAACTTTTCTGGTCTATAACCAGTACAGCCAAAAACTCCTTAAAAAAATATTAACTGCAAAAATATGAACTCTGTCCAAGTTTAAATTTATATGCTAAATTTGTCAACAATATGTGAAAATTCTTCAATTTTACTGGATCACTTCAAGTCTTGAGATTTATTTTACCCTAAATAGATTCTGACACTGGAAGCTATCAATTATGACAAGTCAAAATACTGATTTATCAGTTGACTAAGTTTGAGAGACCGCTCCGGTGGCCTAGTGGTTAGAGCGTCCGCCTCGGATGCGGGAGGTCGCGGGTTCGAACCCCGGCCGAGTCATACCAAAGACTTTAAAAAATGGTACTAACAGCTGCCTCGCTTGACGTTCAGCATTAAGAGGTTAGTGTTAGGACTGGTCGGCCTGGTGTCAGGATAATGTGACTGGGTGGGACTTCATGCTACATGTCTGCGGCATGATGCCCCAGTGCTAGACATCACTATAAACTGTCACACTGCAGACATCATTGCGATATGACTGAAAAATTGTTAAAGCTACGTTAAAAATCTAAATCACACACTCACACACACTAAGTTTGAGAGAACTGATCCCCGTCAAGAACAGAAGCAGTCCTGGTATTTTCTTACTCCTACTGTTTTTGTCAGCCCTGTAGACAGAGAAAATCACCCTGCAATTATTACAGCCTCTTGTACATAGGTAAATTAAAGTGAAATAGCTCTAGATCCATGTATAAGAAAGTATTTACTTTTATCAACAGCATGATCTACACATCATTAGTAACACAAAAGCACTGAGTAAGCATCCAAATGATCACAATTACTTGATGATACAAATGTGAGAACAAATGAAGATGAAAGCACTAGCTATCTCTTTTGGCCATTTTTCCAATCTTCAAGATGGCAGACTCCTAACCATTTGATTGTAATCCGATATTTCCACTTTAGCTATAATTCTTCCTCACTCTCACTGATTAAAGGTTCAGCTTCGTGTTTCTTCAAACCTGAAAGATACATAAAGCAATAGATTATGGTTTCAAAACACTAATATT
Organism: Megalonaias nervosa; assembly: GCA_016617855.1. Classification (NCBI taxonomy): domain Eukaryota; kingdom Metazoa; phylum Mollusca; class Bivalvia; order Unionida; family Unionidae; genus Megalonaias; species Megalonaias nervosa. The sequence continues at coordinate 38,910 of JAECUM010016567.1, read as the reverse complement.
AATTGTACATACTGTCTGAACATTCTCTATAAAACATGTATGGGACAGCAATTCTCACAGTTGAAGGGAGTTAAATTTAAAAGTTAGGTTAAATCAAATACTGGTTATCAAAGATGGATGATACAGACCTCAAGTCAGAAAGTGCCCCCTCCCCCCATCCTTTGGGAATTTTTCTCTCAAGTCTTGTTTTCTTGAAGCTTGTTATATAAAATGATTATTGAATAATAAAAATGGATCAAAACAGATTTTTATCATTGTCTTACACCCTTATCATGCTGTTTTTAAATACAAGTTTAAAACTGCCTCTTAAATAAAGTCCATCAACTGTAAAGTACTCTCTACACATTTACTGCCTCAGAAATTTTTATAACAATGATTTACCTATAAAGCTTGTCATATGAAATGGAAAAATAAAATTGTTTGCCTTGTATTTTTTGTTACTTCTATTGTATTAGACTAAAGAAGTGGAATATATCATGAATCAACTTACAATCTGTTCTAATTAAATCCATTAAAATCCATAATGCCTGACATTTTAAATCCATTTATATGATAAGTTCATGAAATCAATTATATGTCACATACTGGTATAAAAATAGTTCGGAATGATCCAATTCACAATATCCTGTAATATGTTAATTCCACACAAATAATCAATGAAAGAGAAGTCCACATTTTGGAAATTCACAATATCATATAACAGAACTAATGTGATCTAGTACAAAGTGCTAGAATTCATCCTCACTGTCTGTTAAATTCTGAAATCCTCAACCGTCATCTAGTCATTGTAAATCATTGTCATCTAGTCATCATAAATGTTGTCCAACTCAGTTTCCTCTGCTTCACTGTCAAATGCAAGTGCTTATTTAGAGACTGAGCTTCGACTCTTAAAATAACACTTTTTGATCATACAGTGAGTGAAATCTATTAAAAGCTGCAAGTGAACACATCTCAATTGTGCAGCAAGATCACAGGGAGTTCAAATAACCACCCTCTATTACTTGGCACTGAGCAAGTACCAAACTCACCACTTGATCAAAGGGTTATCATGTAGAAAACAAAGAGGGTGCTGCCTTTACAAGCTATGGGATTAAGTTCAAACACTCACTGGATGATGTCAAACTCTAACTGGCACTGAACAAGTACATGTACTAAATTTGCTACTCAATCTAAAGGATTGTCAACCTGAAAACAAAGTGATGTCTCACCTTTACAAGCCAAGGGTTTATCGGCCATGTGCATAGGCAGAAAACTTGGGAAATATTGCTTCAGAATTATCTTATGGAAATGGAAAATACAACTTTAAGCAAAACTTTTATTGCATCAGACACAGTGGTTATGCAGCAGAATTAATACAAATACAGGTTGTTAGGACTTGCATGAAAATGGAAGCAATATACTTGCTAGTAAACACCTATGGTAAACAACTGACAAACAGTTCGCTTTTCAGTGAATAATATTTAATTTACCTGTAATATTTTTAAATTATTACAATCCAAATAACTGTGGTTACAAGTATGGTGCAATGAATACCATCATGACACAGATAAACACAGTACCTACTAGATATACACATTTCTGAATGGGAATAGAGGCACGAAAATTAAAAAATATTTGAACTGACATGATTCCTAGATTTATCAGATTTTTTATATGTCACACTTATAACATGATCCCTACTCCGCATGAATCAAATTTTCATTAATAAAGGTTGACTTATAAGCAAGTATATATTATATAAAATTGTGTACTAAAATTCAAATCCTTAACTAAAACACTTAAATTTATGCTAGCCTTTCTTTTCTATCATATCCTCTACAGTCATAAATAAAATATTAATCACCCCTAAGGTGTATTATTTTACTAATCTGTATAAGCTTTTCTACTGAAATTTATGTATCTTGTATTCTAATATTCATTTCTGTAACCTGGTTTGTGCAAGTTTAACAAGGGGAAGAACTCTGTAACCACAATCCTGTGATCCCAAAGGACGATATTGTGGTTAGTTCCTTGCTTTACCTTAAATACAGCAGATGGGTATTTTAAAGGAGAAGAAAACTGATTACATTACTGCATATGATTTGAGAATTATTTCTCATTAAAGTGAACTTCATTAATATGCACAAATCTTACTCATAATAAAACACCTAGATGATTTACATTTATTCAAGATGTTTTCTCAAAATCAGAAGACAAAAATAGTCTCTGGAGTGACAACATGCTGAGTCTATTTCATATTAGATCACCTCATTAATACATGTGGATTTCACTAATGATTGAACATTAAAGAGAATGTAATATCACCCAATGTTCCAAGTCTGATCAAAACTTGATCAGAAATGTGGCTTCCTGAAGGCTAAGAAGTTCAGCCAATCAGATTGAAGATCACCACACTAATATATATGTATCCTGCTTATTACAGAAAATGTTGTTGATCTTGATGATATAAGCATATATTCCAGGTTTTATCAAAATCTAATCAGAAATAAGCTCCACCAATCACATCCAATATCACCTCATTCATATGCATGGCTCTCACTCACTACTGAACTGTCGGAGATCTTGAGGTTATAACTATATATTCCAAGCACGATCAAAATCAAATGAGAAATATGGCCTCCAGAGTGGTAACAATCTCAATTTGAAGCCGAGATTGTGTTAATACCCTTACTGGACAGAGGCATTTATTACTGCTATCATACCTGTAAGTCCCCCATAAAACCTGAACAGAAGAAATTTCCCCTCAAACCCCACCCCCATTAGATGGTCATCTGATTTACATATTTTCTTTTTTCTAGAGAGACCAGCACATCTCATGGTCAGTCTGCACTGTATACAGTTCTATCAATGCCTGCGTTATGGTCTGCTGGTTCAACTCAGTTCTGACCAGGACTCCCTTTGAGAATCATGCAGGGAAGTTTGAATAACATTACCATCCGGTCTATAATGAGTGCAGTGAAGAATGCAAATGACACGTGCATTACCTTCAAACCCATTAATGAACTATTGACAGCAGCAAAGACAGAATCTAATTAAGGCTATATTGCACTGTCCAGTGGATTTTAAAGACAGAAACTTTGTGTATTTTCTTTTCAATTTAATGTCTATTTGGTTGTGATTATGTGAATGTGTACATGTGTGTGTGTGTGTGTATGTGTGGTGATGATATTTCACAATATCAAAAGTCTACCAACTGTATTTTGTTCGTAAGTGTATTAAATGCCTCAATGAAAACAAATGTTGCTTTCTTTAATTCACATTTTGAATTTCTAATCATTTTCTTATTCCCAATTAGGACGATGCAAATTTATGGAAGTAGGGGGATGTTTACTTAAAAAAAAAAAAAACTTTTTTAGTCTCAAAAATATCAAGGAATATTACGGACATGTGATATAAACCTGAATTTTCAAGTTCGACCAACACTGAATAAGAAATATGACCTCCAGAGTAGCAAAAAAAAGCTCAGCCCTTCAGATGTAAGATCACTTGACTCTTGCTTATCATCAAACTTGACCAAGATTTTGATGCTATAAACCCATCTTCCAAGTTCAATTAAAACTGGACCAAAACTATGGCCCCCAGAGAGGAAACAAGCTCAGCAAATCTGTTGCAAGATTACTTCAATAAAATATGTTGATCTTGCTCATTATTGAACTCATTTTAAATCATGACATAAGCTTAAGTTCCAAGTTTTATAAAAATTAGGTCAGAAACATGGTCTCTGGAGTGGTAAGAAGCAATTGTTGATGGACAGATGATAGATGCAGGGCCAAGCAACAAGCTAATTTTGCTTTACAGACAGGTGAGCTAAAATAAGTGAAACCTGACCTAATTTCCCTGCTATTTCTTTCTTTCAGGTAAATCCCCCTCCTATCTTATCCAAATGCAGATAAATACCTTTGTCCACCCCAACTTTATGACAAATTCTCATAATCTTTGTATGTAATGTTCTTCCCTGCAGAATCTTTACAGCCAAAATAACAGTTGGTGAATGGAGTGAAACAAATGATAAATACATACCTGACTCTGCTAAAGACTGGTGGGCAGATAGGAAACCTTTCTTGCCCGTTTTATTTGAAGTGTGTGGATTAGATGGGATGTTGACTGCAACTAACAATGCTATGATGACTAACATTGTGCCAAAGGCAAATGGTGGCCCAGGTATAACCTTCTGAAAAGGAAACAGTACATAGGTATGTCAAACACAATGTGAATAGGAATGTGATTTTGAGCAATTCACAGAAGAGGATGTTGAAGAGGCTGTATCAGTGATAGGGGGACAATTCATCTGACAATGCTTGGCACTGAATTAAGATTGATAATGACTGCCCAAGTGTTGATTTGTAGCCTAATTCTGAAATAATTCAGTTCTTCATAGCTGCCAAAAGAGAACACAGATATTAATCAACAGGAAGTTGGAGCTACTTTTGATAGTGATCAGAAGGACCTGCTGAAAAATTCTATTCTGTTCCTGAAGCCATATTTGCATTCAAGAAATAACCTGTGTTGTTAGAAAGCCAGGACACTGAGCCCTTGAAAATTATGCAGCTGAGAAATATCACAGAATTTGCTATAAATATCACAGACTTTGCTAACAAAACAAGACTGATAAGGTCTCAAACAACATAAAATAATGAAAAACTTCTAGTAGGGTGTACACGTCATGTGAGTGAACAGTGCTGATTCTATCTGGATTAGTGTTAATTGTGAACAAATGTTTCAGACATCTTTGGATTTAAAATAGATTACATACATGATGTAAGTTTATTATTTTATTGCAGTTTTTTCTGTTATTCTGTTGCAATTGCTAAGAGCATGCTGCACATGACATGATGTCACTCAGCCACTAATCATCATATGTAACTGATATTTTGAACTGAAGATGAGGTATTTTATTGATAAAAGATGACTTGATATTACTCAGTGCACTTGCTTCAGACAGATATTCAGTTATTTAATTGCAAAATGGGTGTAGAAGTTGTAAATATGTAATTGTGAACTCTTAATAAAAAAATATTGAAGCTTTTAACGTCAGGATGCATTGGCCTCAAGGGCAACCTAAATTTAATCCTATTAGGAGGGGGGGGGGAGTAAGTGATGACATTTTATCATCATTTTAAATCACTTTAAACTTGATGCAGCTGTGGATAAAAATTATAACAGGCAAGTATATTTATTAGAATGAGGTGTTTACATCATTATTTTAATGTTACCCATGATCTGATCTATTATATGTGTGACATTATGGATTGAAAAGTAAACAACCTGAAGCATTAAAAACATTATTTACTGGACACAAACGTATATATACCATGCAGTGAAAAATATACCTAATTTACATAAACTACCAGTATTACTATACATTTGACTGGTGTTTTGTTTACGTGCCCATCCCCCCCAACACAGAAGTACACATAATCTTTGATTATTTTCACTATACCAATGTTCGGTACATAATGCAGTTGGCAGTTATCACCCTATCTACTGCTTTATAACTGGGGAGGGCTGTACCAGTTTTTGTATATATTGTGGTTGCTGCAAATCACAAAGTCAAACCCCCAACACATATTTTCCTTTTTGGAAAGAATAGGTTATCTTTCGCAATCAACTAATTTAAGTACCAACTGAAATATAAATTTTCACAAAACCAAGAAAATTGATACCCACAAAAATAAGTGAATTTACAGACTTTGTGTTTTCATGAAGTACTGTACTCTTAGTGGCATGACTAATAATCCAAATAACCGAGCAAATCTGGACAAGCCAAAATCTTGATTTGACTGCAAACAGATTTGTGTAATATATGCTATTGTACCAAATTTAAGGTTTGTTTCGGTAAGTCTTACAGCTAAATTGTAAGGGTTGACAGATCTGGAACTTGTGAAACTTGTGTGTTGGAGAAATTGACAGCTTTAGTACAAATAAATGAGTTGTGGAACATGTCAGCTGTTTTTATTACTGCCAGCACCTTTTGTTAATCCATGTGATAATTAGGGTAATCAATGTTGTTTCACATCCTGACAGTTGATTTCTCAGTCACCAGTTTTAAGGACAAGTAAAACAGTCCAAAATTTATAATACATCTTGAAATTTCATTTTTCTTCAGCTATAGTAATGCTTGTTTGGTTCATGTAAAAATTTCTTATACTATTAAATATTATTAAATTTTGAAAATATGGTGCCAGGTAACTGAAGGGTTAGCTTATGATAATAATAATAGCATTAATAATAATAATAATAATAATAATAATAATATTAATAACACATTTAAACATCTCAATACTAGAGGGGGTTTGATTTACTGAGGTTCACTATTTTCATATAATATTATAATATGGCCAGGTGTCCTCTCAAATTAAAATGTAATTTTATCATGTGAATACTGTGTTATTTAGGATAATAAACCCATATTTTCCCCCATTTTACACACATAGAACAAAACCTGATCACAGTACATCAGACATAATATCATGTCAGGCAAAGGAATAATGCACTAGGCATCTATTTTTACATTTCATGATTCTGCAGTTTTAATGAAAATAAAAATGTGTTTCATCATGCGATCAATAGAATCTAATAAATCTGTGCTCAATGAAGATGAAAGGCTGGCAAAACATAGAAATGATTAGACCAGATTAAAAAATTCATTTCAAAGATTCCCACCATCTCCGTCAAGTTTTAAAGTCGATAAATGTGATTTTTAGAATTTCACTGCACCCTTATGTTTCTATTTGACATTATACCCATGTATATTTCTATTGGCACCGCACTATTATATGTTTCTATTGGCATTGCACCCTTATGTGTTTCTATTTGACATTATACCCATATACATTTCTGTTTTGCACTTACATGTGTTTCTATTGACACTGCACCCTTATGTGTTTCTATCTGGAATTACACCCATGTACATTTCTATTTGGCACTGCACTCATATGTGTTTCTATTTGGAATTACACCCATGTACATTTCTATTTGGCACTGCACTTATATGTGTTTCTATTTGGAATTACACTCATGTACATTTCTATTTGGCACTGCACACTTACGTGTTTCTATTTGGAATTACACCCATGTACATATCTATTTGGCACTGCACTCGTGTTTCTATCTAGAATTACACCCATGTACATTTCTATTTGGCACTGCACTCGTGTTTCTATCTAGAATTACACCCATGTACATTTCTATTTGGCACTGCACTCATATATGTTTCTATCTGGAATTACACCCATGTACATTTCTATTTGGCACTGCACTCATACGTGTTTCTATCTAGAATTACACCCATGTACATTTCTGTTTGGCACTGCACTCGTATGTGTTTCTATTTGGAATTACACCCATGTACATTTCTATTTGGCACTACACTCGTGTTTCTATCTAGAATTACACCCATGTACATTTCTATTTGGCACTGCACTCATATATGTTTCTATTTGGAATTACACCCATGTACATTTCTATTTGGCACTGCACTCGTACGTGTTTCTATCTAGAATTACACCCATGTACATTTCTGTTTGGCACTGCACTCGTATGTGTTTCTATTTGGAATTACACCCATGTACATTTCTATTTGGCACTACACTTGTATGTGTTTCTATCTGGAATTACATCCATGTACATTTCTATTTGGCAATGCACTCATATTTCTATCAGCACCGCACACTTATGTCCAAATTACAAAAGCTAATTAAAAATGTAAAAACTGCTAATCAATCTTTTTCTGTCTTTGTCAACTCTGTTTTTCAATGATATCATGCTAGACAAGTTTCAATAAAAAAGATAAAAGTCCAAAATCTAAAATCTAAACAAGAGTTCCTTAAATGCCTAATGCTCTACCAGACAATTTTTTTTCCCCAGGAATTCAAGATAAGACCAGTTCTTCCTTTTAACTTATTCAGGCCTTTTTCAACACAATACCAGTTGAGATTAATATCACATGGAAACCTTCTAGCACCAAAACCAAGAACAGAGCAATTTAAAAAGAGCTTCCAATACTCTGGTACAGTTCTGTGGAACAAGCTTCTACTACATGTAAAATCTGCTGAAAATATTAGAGCTTTTAAGTAGAGATATCATGAGTATGTATGTATTCTAACAGATAATGGAATTTAGTAATTTAATACTAAACATGTTAAAATAAACAGTAATTATTGCTATCTTCATATAATGTGCATTGTTATACTCTCCTTAAGAGAGCCTCAAGGGAGAACAGTCCTTGACTAATGAGTCACCCTCGATAAACAAAGCATTATTATTATTATTATTATTATTATTATTAATTGTTGATTATTGAAACAATCTATAATATTCTCCAACAATAACAAGATTTTCAAAATAGCTGCTGTGGACATACTGGATGTCAGCTTGGCATTGTTTTCACTTTGCACATAGTGGACACCATGAAAAGTTTTTTGGTGTAAACCCCGTGTCATGATGACTCCACGGGAATTAGTGACAAGAACATTTTTAAGAGGGTCCTCATGGCAGCCATATTGGATGTATGACTGGATCTGTTTTTATTTAGGACAAACTAGCTATCAAAAAAAGTCTATTGCTTAAAGTCCCATGTTGATATAACCATCCAGCTGGAGAGGAGTAGAGATGGCTGCTGTGGCAGCAATACTTCAAATCGGCATCATTTTCATTTAAGAGCAAATGGACATCATAAGAAGTATTCTGGTGAAAACACATGTCAATATCACTTTCAGTTTAAGTAGAGTTCTGAAAAGATTTGTAAGATGGCTGCCATGGTGGCCATATTGGATGTCATATTGGCATCATTTTTATTCAGGACCTGCTAGACATCATAAAGTCTTTTAGTGAAAACTCCATGCTGATACAATCATCCACTTAGAAGGAATAGTGGTAACAAAATTTTCAAGATGGCTGCCATGCTGGCCATATTGGATGTCAAATCAGCACTGTTCTCATTCAGGACTAACTAGACATCATGAGAAGTCTTTCAGAAAACCCAATGTTGATATAACCATCCATTCAGGAGGAGTAGCAATAACAAGATTTTCAATATGGCTCTTGTGACAGCCATACCAGATGTCCGAGCTGTGCCATTGTCATTTAGGACCAACTAAACTATGGGATGAATATGCATCTAAAATTCCAAGTCAATCCTCCAAGTAGTTTAGGATAAGTAGAGATAACAAATTTCTGCTAATGGGCGACGGACAACAGACCATCCCATTGCTTTTCTGGTCGATGATCAATAGAGCTATAAATGTGAAAATTCATAACCTAGCATGAAAATCCAACAAAAGGTTTTTAAAAACACTTAAATGATGAAAATTTTCATTTCTCTACATTAAATGGGATTTCTTTCATCATACTAGTGACCAAGACATTCATAGAGACAACAGAAAAACATGACCCTACAGCACTTGCTTTGGCATGTGAGGGAAAAATAAAATTGGACTGCCTTACATAAAGTGTTATGATTTAGTTCATATTAAGATCAGAAGAGTGTCATGTTTAACAAAACTGCATGTAAAACAGAGACCCTGAGACCACCTGAGCTCAAAATATGTACAAAAGCCATAAATATACTTGACTGACCCAAGCATAAATCTTGGAAACAATATTACATTTTCAAAATACTTCATCTAAACAAATCTCTATTATATTTAAACACTTACATGATAATGGTTAAAAATCACTATATAACTTATAATGATTTATAACAACCACAGACAAGTTGCAAAAACAACCGTCTTTAATGGGCAAGGTAAGGCAAGGTAAGACGTGGAGATGTATCACGGAATCAACTGTCTTTATTCCAGCAAGAACAGTTATGGAAACACAAACTGAAAGTCATATCAAAGTCATTTAGGCACAACAGACAAGTCACAGCAACCTGGAAGGGGCAAACAGAGCTTTGCTAGTTATAATGCATCCCTGTAAACATTTCTTGGATCCAGCATAAACAATGATAGAGATAAAATTTAAGAACAAGTTCAACCATACTATACAATGTGATAGTGCTATAGGCACATGTCTGCATGACAAAAACCTACTTTATATAAACTCCTACAATTAAGGCGTTCATTTAAAACTTACTTCATTCTTGACAAGATTTTGATGTACAGTAGACTGGTTGGTTCCTGTATCATGTCCTCTAGATAAATGATCAGTGTCCATAGTTTCATTGAGGTCTACATGGAAGAGATAGAAGATGAATCCAAACAAAGCTGGGCCTAGACCATTGCACAACCCTCTGATCCCAGTAACAACACCCTGTGCCACACCTGTAAGGAAAATATATGAGAGATGCTGGATTATTAGAGGATCTTTCACTGAGTGTTCATTTCACATGAAATTTATGAATCAATAATACTGTATTCCAGAAACTGTTTGCTGTTAATGGCATCTAACATTATCCAAGTTTCATAAATTTAAAGAAATACAAAATGATATCACAGGCATGAGATGGTGATATAACTGACCTTAAGAGTAGTATAAGGACATCTGTTGTGTTGGAATATTTTTATGGAAATATAACATTTATAACGTAAAGTGTTTGAATTTCACCAATGACCAACAGATTCTAAAACTGATGCATAATAAATGACATTTTTATATATTTCATAAAAATGATATCACCACAGTGGCAATACCACTTTATTATCACCACAGTGGCAATATCACTTTTGGAACTACTTTCTTTTCTAATTTAGAAAATATATCTGACTTATGTATGTTATTCAAATCTGTATTTCCATATTTATGGTTATTTAATTTTTCTTCTTCTGCTCTCTCTCCCTCTCTCTCCATCATGATGAACAGATCTTAAAATTTGTCAAGGCTGTAGATCTTTAGTATACATTTTTTAATCAGTAGGGAGGTGCCATCAAGAAATGACTAAGGACAAACAACAATAAGACGGTTTCAAGTATTAACTTTTCTAAAAGTAGTTTTCCACATAAATCCTGCAAATTATGAGTGACTGAATAACTTGTATAAATTGTTGCTATTTTATATGCTGCCACCCACACAGTATTGTATGCCTTTTCACTCTATGACAAACTGAGTCTTACAAAAAATGTTTGGTTAAATACAGTAATAAAATTATTCTCAGCACAATCATAAGTACACAACTCCCTTGATAACTCGCGCCCTAATAACTCGTGAACCGGCTTATAACGCGGGGTCAGGTGTGGATCCCATTTTTTAAAACCAGAAAATACCCCCCAAAAATTGATCACTATTTCCTGAACTTGAAAAAAAATCGCGATCAAAATTGGTAACTGAAACGTTGATAAATTGCACATTTTATGGTCAAAAACAGTAGATATGACATGGAAATTTTAATCAGCATTTTGAAATGATCAACTTTTAATAAGAAGTCATATAATTGGTTACATTTTCTTTCCAAAAAACATTCTTAGTACTCCATAATTAAAGATATTCAAGGAAATTTTGATCAATGAAAATGTCACTTATGCCTAGCATAGGCAGTACATTAATATTTAAATGCCAATTTAACAATTCTTATTAAGTGAAATTTGTGATTTAATTCTATCTTTTAGTTCCTCTTAAGTGTAATCATCATAATGCAATGTGTATTTAAACGTAAAATGTGTCAATCTACGGTAACAGCTATGTCCGCAAGTGTTTCTCTGAGAACCTAATTAAGTGCCGACTGTGTTTTGATAACTAATTTGCGGAAGTATTTGTTTTATTACTGTACTGAATTAAAAGCTGGCCTCCTTTGTATTATCACGTTAATTATGTCTTTTGAATCAAATAAAGGAGGTGGAATAAAAAAGAAAAGTTAAAAGGCACGCAAAGCCTACGCACTTAAAATCTAGCGGCCCCGGTCAAATGTCAGGTGAACTCACTTCAGTTGATCAATTGAACACTGTTATAAATGTTATTGTGTATGCAACATAAACTACCTTAAATTAACCGACTCATTCATAATTGTGATCAAAGATAGCAATGCAACCAAGCGAAATAAATACTTCGTAAAATAAAGAGCTTGGTTTCACAGGTACGGACCATTGTGGGCAAGCAATTTTCAGAGAATTCCTGAAGTGGCACATAGAAAAATCCTCAAGATGATAAGAAATTTCACTATTACTTTAATGAAATCACAACATCAATATTGTACTAACATACAATACAAAAACTGATTTTCGACGTAGGAGATTATCTCACGAAATAAATGTCGATAGTTTTTGAAAAAAGGGAACCTTATTTGGTGGTCTATCAACAGATAATCTAGTTCCTGGCTTTGTGGACTCCCGACTTGGTAGTATACTAATAAAACCACCCCGGGAACCAGACTAATCAACAAAACAAAGCAGTGACATAATACACAGATGTTTTCGCTTGCACATGATGGTTGTTGAAAAAAAGTTGGAACGAGCTTTCACATGTTGGACATTTTGAAAATAAATGTTATTTATACAGAATAACGAGCAACTTCATTAGAAAAAGCGTGTTACTAACAATTATTATTGACGTGATTGTTAAACGAGGGTTCAGTCATTAAACAGCCTAGTTCCCTACTGCCCCCCCCCACAGTGCCGGATTAAACCCTGTGGAGGCCCCTAGGCAGTCAAAATCTCGGGGCCCCCCCCACAAATTATCTCCTAATATGTCAAGATCAAATCTGTTGTCGCAGAGACCCTAAAACTTAACTCCTCAAATTCTATATTATTACAGATACATTTATATTAAAACTCTGTGCTGCCAAGATTACCCTCCCTCTTCCCCATTTCATATCATCCTTCTAGAAGATTGAAAAATATGGAGTTATCTCCCTTACCCTGCTGGTCGGCATCTGCATGGGCTGAGACAAATGCACTGATAGCTGGATAAGCAATACTGGACATAGCTGCTAATATTCCACCTAACCACATGATCCTGTATTAAAGAAAAAAAGTATAAACAATACAGTATTTGGCACAAAAAGTCCACAGCCGTTAACAGTAATGAACATTTTAGTTCAAGAAGGTTCTACAAATTTATCATACATTTTGAGTGACAGATGGGATAAAATAACAAAAAATAAATGCATCTGAGAAAAGGACTAATATGGTAAATTTATAAGGCCTGAAGCTTTCTTTTGTATCAGATCTAGAAACAGTAGAAATTGTATTTGCCATCATTAGTCAAGTGATAAATGGGCTATTTTGACGTTTGAATTTAGTTAGAAAATCTAACACAGATACAGCCTTTTGTTATATGTTCTTTAATTAAACAAACTCTCAAGTATAAATATCAAAGACTTGTATTTGAGTATTTGAAAATATTAATAGTAGTTCTACTTTTACTTACGTATGTATGTATGTATGTATGTATGTATGTTGTTACGACCATGTAGTTTAATTACTTGTGTGTTAAAATTTCAATTCTTTCTATTTCATTTTTGTATCATTATATATAATTATTACTGTGATGATGATTATGTTCACAGGGTCTGACATTTTGAAAGAAATGTCGTGTTTATTTAGAACGTAAATATGACTCTCAGGATTTTGTAAGCAATTTTTTAGGTTGCTGGCTTGATAAACAAGCTACGTAGGTGATTGGTTGTGGCCAAGGTCATTTGCTAAGCATGTATGATTATATCGTGTAATGCAATGGTCAGATGTTGAAATAACCACATGTTCTTCGTGCGTGTGCATGAAATGACGTTTTAGTTTGGTTTTTAAATACTCAGGTCCCTGTGAACTAGTTAGTCAAAGTCATATTTTAACACCTTGTAGAGTCGTTCATATACCTTGAGAAGAAGGTATTCTTTTTCTTGTGCTGGAAAGAGTTGTTCATTTGTACGTCTGTAGAGCGAGATGTGTATTGTTATAGATGACAGCTATAGTTCATCTACTTTTTAAACAATAATTGTTTTCCCTGGAGAACTATACAAGTTTCTTAGGACAAAAATATTCAGTGAAATTGATTCTAAATTGGAACAGAATAGTACAAATTGTGGTTCAACGTGGAATTCTGGACATTTGTGTAAAAGCTTCGTCTGACGTCATCATCCACTATCTTGGAACGGAACTGAGATTCAGACTAGATTCAATTAGAGCTGTTATTGATAGGACTTATATATTTTCACAATTCTAGGACAAATGTTTGGATTTTCTTCGCAAATCGTAAGTCCTATTTCATATTTTCACCTTTTCACCGTGTTTTCTAGGGAAATAAATTATTTTTGTTAAAACTTACAAAGCTTGTTGTCTTCACTCTTTTCTTTATGTTACTTTAAACGAGCTGATACGTAACAATGTATATATGTATATATGAAGGTATATATGCATAGGGTTTAATGGCACATCAGCACAATAATAGAGATATATGGACAATTAAATCGTGAGATCTAAAACTGTAATGACAAAATGAAGCTAAGTGAACTCTTGGAAGATGAACCCTTTTAGCCTTGGGGTACCTTGTGATGATGTTACACATGAAAAGATCTTAAACTTTGAAGAGAGTGCAGTTCATATTGCATTTTAAAAATTTTACTTTTGATACCTTTATCTTTCGTTTGTTTTACGAGAAACTAAGACTAAACTTATTTGGCACTATACAGCCAGGCATTTGCTGATCAATCCATTCCTCCATCCATACTTACTTATTTGGCACTGTACAGCCAGGCATTTGCTGATCAATCCATTCCTCCATCCATACTTACTTATTTGGCATTATACAGCCAAGCATTTGCTGATCAATCCATTCCTCCATCCATACTTACTTATTTGGCACTATACAGCCAGGCATTTGCTGATCAATCCATTCATCCATCCATACTTACTTATTTCTGCAAACTTAATCCTGCAAATTTTTACATTTACTAATTTTAGGTAAAGTTGATTTATCTTTCAATTTATCTTGCATTTTTGCCTTTGACAGACGGAAAGTTTGCTGCAATTTATTCTGAAATTTCCTCTTTAGCAAAATATTAAAGTTATATTCCTCTTTTTACACATCTTGGAATACCAATAAGATGCTTGTGTGAATCAGCATCACTCAAATTTAGTATACTAATGTCCTGTGATTCTGTACATGATTACTGTCGAACCATCAGGAGAATCCAGCAAAAGTGGCAAATTCATATCTGGTTTTAAGGTTGTGCTTTCATGAATCAGGATTTGTCAATGTCTTTGCAGCTACAACTAACAAAACAAAAGCTTCAGTTCTCTCCTTAGTGCGGCCATGTCATGCCAGTGGAAGCTAAAGAAGGCGGATTGTGTGTGCTAGTCAGTCGACTCCACTATAAGATCTTATGTTCAAGACCAGGCTGATGAAAGTTACTTGCATTTCATGAGGTGAAATCTTCATTAGTGTACCTGATCCTGTGTGAGTTCACTGATTTAATAACTCCCTTTAGCTAAGTGGCTAGCGCTTGTGCGGTTATGTCTAGCATTCCTGCCATCAGCAGAAGGAAGAGGGTCTTACAGTTGATGTGAATATGTCTATCCATCTCAGATAACATGTGAGGATATGTACATACCAGGCCTTGCAGCTTTCCTTCTCTCTACAAAGCAATCAAGGAGAGGGAATGGTTATTGTAGGCTGACTAGTGCCAGTAACTTGTTCTTAGAAAGCAACCAGGTTGTGTCATTAGAATGACTTAACCTTCAGAACAGAACTGCATGTAGTTTGGATCTATGGATACTGTATGTAGTTCACTCACTCTGCATGCTGAAGTTAGCATTATCATAAACTGCAAGTCATGTATGATAGCTGTTTCAGTGAAGATGGATAATAGTGGCTCAAACTCTGACAAGTTTGGAATATCAAAACCCAGGAGAGATTCCATTTGGGAATAATGTGAGTAAGCATGGTCTTGATATGTATGAATTGGATCACAAGCTAGAGATTAGACTGCTGTTGCCAAAATCATTTCTTCTAGGAAGTCTGAATGTGTCCAAGTCTATGGAATTGTATCCCTTAATTGTGACAGGGCAGTAGCTTTTAACCCATAAATCATGACCCAAAACTGGGTCGCCATGCTGTTTTGAGTGGGTCACCTAGCACATCCCTAATAATTTGAAATTTCTTACCCAAGCGTGTTTATTTTTATTTTACTATTCAATGGGTCCCAGGGCTAACACCACAAACCTAATCTGTATCACCACCCGAGTGGTTAAGAACCACAGTGTTAGGGGCTAACTTCTCATCTTCAAAGAGGAAGAAACAGAAGTTTGCCATTAGGAACTGGGTTCTAAGAGTGGTGGGACATCACTGAATCATTGATGTGACACCAGTCAATAACACACAATTTCCCCATCGCATGTCCATAAAAGTGGAAGATCTTCAGCTGTTGCAGTTCTTGCCATTACTGAAGCCCCAAACTGCTCTTTGATCAGGACATTCCTGAAAGGTGCCAGGAGTGAAGTAGAAGTTTCTTTTGGACATTGATGGATTAGTGGAGATCTTGACTATTTGACTGGCATGGAGGTCACTATGACTCATCCGGGTATGTCTGTCACTAAATCGAGCAGAGCACTGATCCAGGGTGTTTCATTTTGGTGAGGCAGTCAGAACTACTGCAGCCTGTGCCACTCATTTCTTAAATATCTTCATAATCACAACTGATGGAGAGAAAGTGCATGCCCAAATTACCTCCCAAATGATTTAAAGAGCATGATCATTCTTATGGGGTTGGGAAAAATGAAAAAGAATTGTCAGGCACTGGACAGCACCAAAGGACACAGACCTAATGAAGGTTCCTGCCTGGGCAACTCTGTGTGAAGCAGTTGTCCTCCTCTAATAATGAGTAGGCCAGGACAATGAGCTGGCCTGGAATATTTTGGATTGAAATGAGGCAAAGAACTGACGATTGCCCCCCCCCCTTCCAGCAGAGGTATATCACCACAACCAAATATTATGACATTAACAGGACCATGCTTCCATGGATATGTTCCACATGAGTGGAAGTCACTGAGAATGACTTTCATTTCCAACAGGCTGATATGAACATCCTTTTTTGAAGCATATATATGCCACTGACCATTGCAAGTTCAGTAGTAAATTGACATTGTAACAGGTCTATCCACCCACATCAGGTATTCTATGGAGCTGTAAGAATCATCCAAGCCTAAATAATGTTAGATGCTTTCCCCAGCATGAGCTTTACTTTTGATGCATTTGGGAGTAAGATGCCTAAGTTGATGTGCATTAATAGTTCCATATCTAGATGAACAAAATGTTGACAACGGATAAAGTCTAACATCTCAACACTGATTATCTACCCTGTAACTGTGAATGGGGTGTAAAGTTGTTAATGTTATGAACAAAAAACCCACACCTTCTCCTTTTTAATGAAGGTCAAACTTCAACATACTGGTTGACACCTCCAGTGGATGAAAGATTCTTTCAAAGCATTTGGGAAGAAGACATCAAACTGATATATGTTAAGGGTTCCATATCTAGATGGGCTGAAAACTTCTGAAGCGACATGGTCCGACTTCTCTTGACTGATTATCCACCACATAATGATGAAATCATGGTTGTCCATGTCATGAACCAAAAAAGCAAACTCACCAAATGTTTTTGTTCATGCTTGAATGTTGTTGTTTCTGCAGGTAGCACCCTGAACTCATAGTTTAAGTCCAATAGTTTAGACTGGGGCCTAATTATTATGTATAATTAATTTGTATTGTTTCTTGTCTTTTCTTGCTAATGTATTTTGTACTTGACCTTGTCCAACATCAAGTTAATGGTGTATCTGACCAGTGACATTTATTTTGTAAGCAACAAAATACATAGCTAAATTTCTCTTTCATTGTGAATTAGGTGTGTGTGTGTGATTTGGATTTTTAACATAGCTTTAACAATTTTTCAGTCATATCGCTACGATGTCTGCAGTGTGGCAGTTCATAGTGATGTCCAGCACTGGGGCATCATGCTGCAGACATGTAGCATGATGTCCCACCCAGTCACATTATCCTGACACCAGGCTGACCAGTCCTAACACTAACCTCTTAATGCTGAGCACCAAGCGAGGCTGCTGTTAGTACCATTTTTGTAAGTCTTTGGTATGACATTGTGGATTAAATGTTCAGAACATTATCAATGGATGTAATTTACACATGTTTAATTGAACCTGAATCTAGAACATCATTTTTCCACTTGGAAATACCTAAACTTGTTGAAAACTTTGAATGTTTTAGGAAGGAAACTGACCTACATCTTGGCTCTAACTTTTTATACAATGCTGTTTACTTGAAAAATTACACATTCTTGCCCTTAATATCTGACGCAGAATCACTCTTATTGTGTTCAGTTTTTCATTTGGTTGGTTTTATTTATTCCAATTATTATTCAGTGGAATTTCAGAGTGCTCAATAATATTCTTGGAAAAAAAACTTTAATTTGGAACTATAGTGAATTCAGACAAGGATATTTTGGATTATATTATTGCGATACATCAACTGACTGTAAGCACACTGACACACTCCAGGCCATTGGCACATTAGCATGTTCAAAACTACAGGCACATCAACACAGTCAATATTGGAATTTTTTAGAATACCACTGGAATTCAATTGGAATTTCATAAATTTGTACTTGTGGCAGAACTTTAGACTATTTGAGATTTAATTTACAATACAATGCCATTTTCTAACAAATTCTATAATCAACAGTTTGATCCTGAAGATGCTTTGTATGAATAATGTGCAGTTTAAAGCATCTGAGGTACTGCTGTAAAAGTTAGTCTGGTTCACTGGCTAACTCCTCTAATTCTAACATGAAACCCAGATCCAAATCAAACATGGATGAACCAATTATCTGCAATTTATGGGCAACAATAAATTTTCTGTAGTTCTTGCTTTTATTCTGTAAGTTTAAATTTTACCTGTCATTTTCATAAGACTTAGGGCAAAATCATAAGGGTTGGCAGGTGTGCATTTGGAATGCTGGTCTGGCACAGCTGGTTTGGCTTGGTTGGACAGCTCTATAAATAATGCCGGTTTGCTATGAATTTCATAGGAATGGTTGGCCTGGTGAACCGTTGACCAGTACATAGATTCCAGTGACTCCAGTACATAGATTTTTCATATGGCTGCACCAGCTGCTTGGCAGTCTGAACAACATACTAATAATGGTATTTGTCATGTGATCCAGACAGCTGGTTCGGTATGGTTGATATGACCGGCCGACTATGTAGTCTGTCAGGACATCTGGCTCACTAGTCAGACCTAACAGACTCCTGACTAATGTAATCATAACTAGCTCAACTCGCTCATGCAGCTGGATCAGTTGGTTGACAGCTGGAACAATGTACCAAAGACAATACATTCCTTGCAGTTCAGCCAGCTGGTGCAGCATGGACCATTCATCTGTACTGTATTGGTCACATTGCAAATTGTCATGTCTGGCTTTGTGTTCCTAACATTCTCATGCACATCAGGGTAAATGACTGCAAGCCCTCAAACCTCATGGTTGGTTCTATCTGTCATGAGCCCTAATGGTTCACTGGCAGACTTCTAGACTTATCCCTAGTAAAATTAAAATATATAATCACCATTTCTACTCATTAACATACTGACAAAAAAGCATTTTGAGTCATATTGATCATTTGCATTGCCAGGGTCTGATTGGAATTGCCTGTGCTTTCTACTGTATGGATGGATACAGTATATTCTGGCACAGTTTCTGCATCTGCATGAGTATGGAGATGGTATCTCAATAACACCCATGAGACCAATCAACAATTCTACTGATACGGTATATTCTGAAGCTATTCTACATCTTCATTGGGGGTGTGGGTGGATAGGGTATCTTAACATTGTCCATGAGATTAATAAACGATTCTACAGTATTTGTAGATACAGCATGTTCTGGTGCTGTTTCTGCTCTGCATGGGGGTTTGGAGGGTGAAGAGGGCATCCCAATATCCCCCATGAGATTAATAAAAAATTTGGACATCAGATGTATGTTAATTCTTGATACAATATACTAGAACATGCTCATTTTTGTGGTCCTTGAGCTGCTTTTAAAATAGTGGAACAAGTATTTTCACACTGAAATATGAGTAGTTGTACATGTTCAGACAGCTCATGTTCATCCTTTATGTGCAATTTTATGGACATACACATCTCATGCCCATCCCCCATGACCTTAAATCATTTACACTTCCTGTACTTGGTTGCAATCTCGGTATGAAGAGGAACAATCAAGTGCATAAAACAGATATATATAAATTGAAATATTGCAAGCTGTGTTACCAAAATGACTTCGAAGTTAAATAGTTGTAGAGCGCCCAAAAATGTCTATATTGAAACTGAATGTTATATGACAATAACAAATGGTAAGATAATTGCAAAACTATATAAAAATTCACTGAAATTCACAAAAATGTTGTAAGCACCATATAAAGCACTTTGATTAACTATATCACGAAAAAATAAACTATGGATGATTTTAAGTTCAAAATTAAACGAACTGCCAGAAAGGGGAGTTAACCCATAATAGTTGTTTCCCTTTGTCTTTATAATGTACACATAGAAAGATGTTTTCCTGTCTTTCCAGAAGGGCTGCATTTGGAAGAAGCAGAGAAAGTTATCCCAAATGAAGTGTGATTAGGTAATATATTTGACAATGTTTGAATCTTGAGTTTATCACTCAAAAATTTTCCGTAGTACAGCTCCTGGACTTACCACTGTTCTGATCCAAACCCGAAGCAGGTAAGTTGAAGGCATTCAAATATTAGACCACAGATAATTGCCTGCTTGTGACCTAGATACTTCATTAATAAGGCTAGTATTAGCGTCTGCAAAAGAAAGGATATTTATATCAAAATACTGCAATGCAAATAATTCAGTTCAGAATACTGTACATACAAAGTGTGCATAAAGTTAATTCAGTGCATCTTTAGCAATAATAATAATAATAATAATAGTAATGATAATAATAAAAATAACAATAACAATAATGACTTAATAGAGAACTTAATCTTTTCAAAAGCTCTAAGCACTTTACAACATCAAGTTAACAGATAATGGTATAAGAACATTTTTCATATAGACAAGAACATTTTGCATACAGACAACATTAAACACATCAAAATGTCTCACAAAACCAATAACAGCAAATGATTACACAAAATGAGTTTACAATAGTTTCAATCTAAAAAAAAAAGACAAATGGATGAATGTCAAATTTATTCTTCCTGGTGGAAAAGATGCGTCTTGAGAGCACACTTGAATGTGATCATCGTCTCTGTGCCTGAGATCAAGAGACAGTTCATTCCAAGTAGTTAGGCTCTGGTATGCAAATGATTGTTGTCTACATGACTTAGTTTCTGCCCATTTTCTGTGGTGTAGAACATGGATACAGCAAATTTAGTCACTAACTGAATTCACCTACTTGATGCAGCATTAAGTATACATTTGCTACAAATATGTAACCAATTATGGATACCATTAAATAATTTTTGGGCACTCTACTGGTTTTGCTAGAAATGTACTCTACTACATCCAGATTTGGACTTGAACTAACAACCATACTGGGAATAGCATATGTGCCCAGTCTACAGAGGAAAGGAGGTAAAGCGGTGCAAGTTTAGGGAAGTTCAGTTGTAATTACTTTTGAATGGCATTAAGAGGTGCTGGTTTAGGGAAGTTCAGTTGTAATTGTTTTTTAATAGTATCATGTTTTGGGAAGTTCCAATACAAATGCTTATGAATGGTACCATGGGGGTAAGTTTCGGGAGTTCAGTTGTAATTGCTTTTGAATGGTCTGTCAGTCAGTTAATGAACATACCATATGTTCAATTGGATAACAGCTGTCTCTTAAGTGGAATAACACTACTGAATTTCAGAGCATGTGGTGAAATTTGGTAAATTTAAATCAGTAATAAATTCTTCTCTGTCAAATGGTTCCCTATATGTCTCCATCACCCAAATACATCTCAGGCTTTAGGACTGATCATTGTAAGTTTTTTTCATCTCTCCCAATGGACTCATAGGTATGACAATGCAGTTATTTAAATAGAGGATACAAGATTTTTGTCCAAAGGAGGAATAAATACAAAGAAAAGTTTAAGAAGCTGAATTTTAATTTATACCTAAAAGCAAGGTTTGTTTTGGTGTTTTATGGCACAGCAACGCAAGATCTTCTGGTGGGGCACTCATAGTAATCACTGTGACTGTCATATGGCCAGGTTAACTTAAAAATAAGGGTCCTGTAGAATGCCATATGTCAAACACTGGGTTCATACAGATCTGGACAGCTGAAATTCAATGACTTTTCAATGACCAGTTTCCAGTTTTCAATGACTACTCAGGGTATCAAGTGTTCTGCCTCAGTTACTAATTTAAATACAAGAACAAATACAAAAGCAATACAGAAATAAATAAATTTAATATGAAAGGGAAATGATATTTAAAATGAAAGTCACTGTAAACCAGATGTTAACCATTGCCCTTTAGCTTCTATACTTTCTTCTCCAGCTGCAACTCCTGTGCTTTCACTTCAGAGATGCTGCCAGGATTTTATCTAATGGGGGTGGATGGATTCCCACTTGTTACAAAAATAAGGGGCGAGTAGTAAAGAAAGGAGGGAGAGGACGAAATGGCCAAAGTTTACTATATACATAACACTTCAATATCCATCTACCTTTCTTCCTGCAACACTCTGTTAAGATTCCTATTTAAATGAAAATCCTTAAAATATGTTAAATCTAGTTGTATATGCATTAATCTGTTGATTTTTCTGAGCTTAATCTATTCCTCACCAGTGTATGAATAGTGCTGAGATGCCCCTGCTGATGGGGCATATAAATAACTAGCTTAGGGGGCACTCACCAGTTAATATGTACATCTGATAGAGTGACGGATGCAAGGTGACGTTGTTTGCATTTAAAACATACACATTGGAGAGAATGTTGGCATACCTCTACGCTACTTTGATGGAATGTGGCTGACATTTCTTTGGATATGGCTGACATTTCTTTGGATACTGAACTTTTGGAAATTGTAAATGATCTAAGCACACTGCTAACTAAAATGACTGCTCCCTTGTGCTCCAAAAATCAGCCAGAATTTGTCTTAAGTAGACTATTCTTAGCAGCTATTAAAATAGGGAAATGAATTTTGCCAGACTAGACAATACCAGCTTCTGAAAGTGCAATGAATGAATTACCAAATATATAAAATGTAAAAAAAAGTTATCTGCTCTTGTTTTTTTACAATTTACCTCTGAAGTTCAGGAAGTGAAAATGACCAAGTGGAGCTAGCACTTTTTTGAAAGGTGCACATCTGGAGTAAGGCCAAGCTGTATACTATATATAACCCATATTACACCAATCAATCATACACCAAACTAAAGGGAATTAAAGGTTCTTTGAACAATACATAAGATATACATGGTCTTGTTTAAATAGCCAGTATAATCAGTGAGGAAACCCGGGAAATTCTTTTTCTTTAAAATTCTAACCCTATGCAAAATACAAAATTGTACAGTGCCACCTTAGCCAGCTGGAACAAGTTTGGAAACTGTTCATTAGTTTTATTATCTACATTTTTTCACTGCTCACAGGCAAAGTCTTTTGGATACTGTGGCTCCAAAATACGATTTTCACTAACATAAGCTCCGCTTAAGTTTCACTTTCTTGAATCGGTGATTTACTGACTACTATGCCA
This sequence comes from Megalonaias nervosa, assembly GCA_016617855.1. NCBI lineage: Eukaryota > Metazoa > Mollusca > Bivalvia > Unionida > Unionidae > Megalonaias > Megalonaias nervosa. The sequence continues at coordinate 15,289 of JAECUM010016567.1, read as the reverse complement.
GACTTCCTATCTGTTCAATAATACTGTATTTGGATTTTAAGTCCATTAATGCCATATGCTGCTTGCTCAGACAGTGGTATTTTGATAAAATTTTATTTTAATTTTATTTTTAGATTATTTATTAAATTTATCTGAACCCTTAGAAAGTTATATTTATCTATGCTCAAGGTAGTTTGAATAATGCAATTTTAAGAAGAACTGTTAACTTTTTTGGATTTACCCTCATTTTTTTTTCACTCATAAACCTTAAGATATTAAAAATGAAATCTAAAAATTGCATGTAGTCACAATTTTCCGGACTTTGGGCATTTGCCAATACGTCAAAAATATAAACACCTTTTATAGTACCCTAAATTAAATAAATGTGTGATATCCCTACATTTCTTCAAGTGAATTAAGAAGACACTCAGTTAAAACATGTATCCCCATGTTTTTCCTATCTAGGATAATTTGGCCTGTAAATCATCTTCAATTGTACATTAGAATTCCCCTTGCATTAAGTTACTAAGAAATGAAATATAATCCAGGTGAGTCAAAGAATATAAATAGGTGATACTATTCAGTTTCAACTGCACTCATTCCTGTACCTGTAAACTGATTAGTAAATAAAATATCCACATAATACTTTAAAACACTCATCATGAATAAGGAGAAGTTAATTCATGTTTATAAATTCACAGACTGGAGCTAACAATTGCCAAATGATTAGTCCAGAAGTTTACACCTCTTACACTAATGATCAGACCTATTAAAATCACATATCTATTGTCACCTCTGTCTGCATGGGTTCGAGTCTCAGATTCGGCTCATGTGGTTATGTGAGATAAGCTTGCCAGTAGCTTCTCGTGGGTCAATGGTTCTTTCGGGGATTTTCCTGGGTTCTTCCTCCACCATTTATAATGGCCACCATGTACAGCCTATCTTGTGCTGAAAAATGGCATTAAACCCTACAACAACAACGTACCTATTGTTTCAAAAGTTATGAATTTGTTATATGGTGTACCGAGATTGGTCAAAAAGTTGACATTTGCAGTGTAACATATTTTCGAGCTTTCAAGATGACATACGTTTTGGTTCTGACTACATGTATGCCCCACTCAATTCAAAGCTCAATTTCAGACAAGCTGCATCAGCTAAAATTCTCACTTTTAATACTTTTCTAGCTTCAATAATCTGATATCATTCATAGCTTTAAAAAAACATTGCCATCACTATCGTCAGTCAGTAGGCTTATTTGCCGAACTGAATCCTCTAAGATGAACCACACTGGGTTTCAGCGTTTTTGGATTGTTTAGGTAGCCAATATTTTAAACATGCATTTGTAAAAGTCCTCGCATGCATGGTTCAAACTATGACAGAACATCTTGTCCAGGACCCAACTTGACAATTAAACTAAGCGAAGTCAAGGAGTGTTAATGAAATCATGTGAAAGGGGCGCTATGCGTGATATCTGATTACTGTATGTGGATTACGATAATAGTGGAATTGCTAGCATATGAGAGAAAATCAAAACATACTTCCAGTTGTCACACAACATAAAATAAATGACTTGAAAGTAAAATTTTCAACACTTTTTTATATAAGCAAAATCTTTAAAATTCAATGACTTTCAATGACCTAGGTGAAATATCAACGACCTTCAAGGGCTTGAATTGAGGTGTTCATTTCTCAATGACTTCAATGACCTTTAATGACTGTGCGAACCCTGCAAACATTATGAAAAAAGGAATTGCTAACACTGGTCAGACAGGTATCCTAGCACGTAATGGCATACATTTTAGGAATAAAGTGATTTTGTTAAAATGTTTCAGCTGAACACACTCACTGATGTAGAGGTCTTCAGGCTTTAAAAACTTGAAATGATACACATGTAAACCTTACACAGCTGACGATGACCCTGACAGACATATTTTACCTTGACCAATCACTGTGGATGAGAAAACAACAACAATTATGTTGTCACCAGGGTCATGAAATAAACTCTTCACACAGGGAAAATGACATATCAGTTTTTACTTACCTGTGCAATAACAGACAAAACACCCACTAATGCTATATAGGTAGCTACTTTTTCAGCTGAGAAATCCATTACCTACAAATAGAAAATAAAATATCCCTGACACTTAATGGAAGTGGTGAAGAAATTATTTACTTGTACCCAGCCAAAATCAGTTTCTGGATTGGTAAATCAATGATGCCATTCCTATAATGACTAACCTGGAAATTCCCACTGAACTGCAGTCATTGGTTCATTGTTTTATATTAGTACAGTGCATCATGGGCAAAAAGGTATGGAGATTCAGTACTTTCACTAAGATGGAAGAACACAGTTATTTGCAGTATGAGTACCAATGATGAAATGGGTACATGAAACAAACATTTCAACTACATTTTGTAATCTAATTAAAATCAGATCTCCACAGTCCTATGTGGAGACCTGATGGGCACCAACAGGAGGTCATGTTCTGCTGACCTTGCGGTTTACCAATCAAATCACAACTTTAAAATTTCTGACAGTGACACACATCATTCAGAAAATTTCCTTACTAATTATAAATCTCCCTAACACAATTTCTTAAAATTTATCTGATATCATACTAAAAATAAATGGAATGCAAATTCCAAAGGTCACCAAGACAAGAACTTTTATTTGTATCTGTCAGACCTCCAGATATGGCTGCAGAGATCTAATGTGAATCAGATTGCTACATTTTTCTAAGATGGATTTCTGGCATTACACTGAGGTCAAGGTGTTATGGCACCTTATTTAAATGTACAGAAAGAGTAAAAAGAAACTAAATTTGACTGAAGTTACACAACAGACAGCTTTTGAAATTACTTTGTCTCAAAATATTGCAAAAATCATAATATATGAACTGGCACAGACTCTGAGCATAAATTGTATATGTCAATACAATTGCTAATATGTGAGGCATGAATACAGATAGACCTGAATGAAATGCCAGGACCATAAATGTTAAATGTCCAAACACATCATGAAAACTGACAGGCTTAAATGAAATGCCAGAACAGTAAAATCGAACATCCATACCCATCAAGGCAAAAATAACTTCCTGTGGACAAATGGTTGTCCAGATAATCAACTTTAATTAAACAAAGGTTTAAATTTGGGGCAAACATCAGTGGGAGTCAATACATGCAGACAATCCAGCCATGGCATCTAGACAATTGGTAGTTCATCTTGACATAACTGATACTGCCTAAGGCTTTTGCTACAAAGCCATGTTATTAAATACCATCAGACCTGTCTGTAAAGGCTAGATAAGTGGTTTGGTTCTTGTGTTAATAATAGTAGCCATGTTAAGTTTATTCTACCGTATATACTCCCTTATAAGTCAAGTCCAACTGCAAAGATCTGTTGTTGCATAATACACTGGTAGATCTGGGTCTGTGCAGATTGTTACAAGTAATCAGTAGAACAAGATAAACCCTGATCTTAAGGCACATTATGCTATGGCAGATCAGGTCTTTGTTATCTGCAGTTCGACTTGACTTGTAAGCAAGTGCATACAGTAATTCCCCATTCATCACAGGCCTTTCATATAAGCCAACTCGTTTAATCTCAGTGAGCTGTGCAACTGTTTCATCCATATAGTGTTTTGAAATATTAACACCTGTAACTAGGTCTAACTGTGCAAGTTCAGAAAAGAAAGAGTCAGTCCTCTGTTTCAGAATAATATGTAAGCTGTCAATTAGTTGTGGAATTAGTGTTTTATCACTGAATAGAATAAAAAGATCAATAAAATCTTTCTTTTTTTAAAAAAAATTTCTAAGCATTGGTGATTATTTAATTTACAGGATGGACTAAAGTGAGCAGGATACAGCAATCTTGTGTGGAAGATAAGTTTGGGAGAAAACAAAATAATACCCATATGATTTTGTTCAACTGTACACTAAATATAATTGCTGAACTTACTGACACCAAAATTAAAGATATATTTTCTAAGCATAAAATAAATGATATTAAAACAACAATTAAGAATACAAAAGCCATAATGGCATGCTTTATATTTAAAGAAAGATATTCTTGCTTGAAAGGTGCATTACTTTACAAAGAAAACTCCTTGAACTCAAAAGTGGGAATGTAGAAACTTGCAAAATGCATACTTACTAATTTTAAATAAACAAATATACAGGAATACTCCCCAGCTTCAGGTAGATAAGACAGGAAGACAGTAATACAAAGCAATAAAATCATGGTATCTTGACCTATCTTCTTCAGAGCCTGTAAAAATGGAAATGGAGAAAACTTAAATTCATTGCACACCCGATTTAACTGATTAACTAACAAATTAAAAACTTTTATGAGAATACACATTATCTTGTTTGATAACTGGCTAAATGATCAGGCACCTGTTTCATTCAAATTCTCAAAATTTCTCCTCTGATTCAGATTATCTTCTTTAACATGTTTCAGACAATAACATTATTTTCTCAACAGTAGAGACAATGGAAAGGTTGTAAAATCACTTTACAATTTTAAAATTTAATGCATGGAAATTTTTTTCTACAAAAAAGAATTGAGGTTTTCCACAAATCTGAGAATATCCTCAAAATGTCCTCTTGAATATGGCTAGGATCCTTTAAGAAAAATTCAGGATTTTATGACTAATTTAGTACATTGTGCCAGCTGAAATGTTCTGTGAACAAAACATCACCAATCAAGCAATAAGAAAGATATTTTAAAAAAGCTCAATTTCAAGACAAAATTTCAAGATTTTTTTAGTGTAATTGGGACCTGGCCATACCTTTTGATATTTAATTATTCCATGGTACTCTTATGTCTGACCTCTGTCATAACTGATTCCATATTCCTCTAATTAACATTAAAGATAACCTCAATACATTCTAACCTTTATTCAGTTATGTCCACCAAAACATGTAATCAGCGACCTGTTAGTGCTGCTCAGTTCATATTAATTTTGCATAGATGCAATATTATTGAAGATAAAGTGTAAACAGTACTCTATAGCAAACAGTGATTTGTGATGGACAATGCATGCTTAGTAGAAAATTATGTGACAGGTGAATCAAGGGCAATTAGGTCTGATGCTCAGCCCAAATCAACATGTATAATAAAAATGTACAGGCTGGAATTTCCATTCGTCAGAAATGGTTCAAATTTAAATTCCAATCATCAAAACCCTAGGGTGTGCATCTATTGAGAACCTTGCACCGATTGCATGTAGCTGACTTTCCCAGAAAAACACTTTAAAATCAACCAGGTCACAGACAGTTTGAATTTGGCTTAATTTTCACCAACTACGACTGTAGGTGAAAGGAAAGATGTTCTTCCTCATCTTACAGGTCTACTGACACCCTGACCTTATGGGCCTGGTTTGCAGTTACCAGTGGGGAGGGTTTGGAACCTGGTAAGAGTCATTAAAGTTGGTTCTGAGTTTATTAAGGCATCAAGAGTATCCCCCTACTCACAGTTTCAGTTATTCTCATCAGGGCCTACATCCATATCCATGTAAGAGATACACAGTGGCATAGATGAGGGACTGCAATCAACCCTAAATATATCACGGTATCGCTCCAAAAGGATAAGATGTAAACAAATGACTTGCTGGATAAATTTATTGTGCAAGTTTGGCTAAATGATTGGCTCAGTTGCTGGTTAGATGGTCAGCATGTCTGTCATCGCAGTGATCACTTTCTGCATCACCCATGCAGAAGGTGCAGATAAATGGATGGATTGGCTAATCTGATTCCCAAATGGTTCCACAGCTGGAATGTGGCATGTTTTGCAAAGTTATGGATTACTGGTCACATGACAGTCGGTACCGCCAGTTGGTCTGCTGACTGACTAGCGAGCAGCTGGAACAGCATCATATAGCATAAAGGAATGCTGAAATTGATCATCAAGATCTGATTAAAACTACATGCACCTGAAGGTCATGCTTGGACATGCAAAGGAAGGTCATGTTTGGACATGTAAAGATCTTATTAAAACTACACGCACCTAGCCTTACTGACCTACGACCACTGTTCTGCCTAGATATGGGAGGGAAGTCCCCAATAAGCTACAGATATATATATATTATCCATGGATGTTTGTGACTGATGTACAAGCAAAACCTGTACTTGATTAGCAACAGCATCATCACTTCCTGCATTAGTCAGTGCATCTATAGCTCTAATAGCATCTGGGAAGAATTCCAGGATGATAATTTTGCATTCTCTTGTTCGTCCAATTCTGCCGAGGTAATAGTTGCAATGTATATTATACATTTAATTTTAGATGAAAGGAATATGGTGACACCCCCACTATGCTCACAATCAATGCTGTCTTCAGGTGAAGGTTCACTACATCACATTGTTCCAAATGAAACTTCACCCATTTTTACTTTGCTTATGTTTCTATGCAGGACCTTAGCCCAAACATTTTCAGACCATAAATTGCACTCACTGCATGCTGAGAATGAAGAGCACTTTGTACATGAGTGTTCTTGCTAGTTTTAGATGTCTTGTTTTTACTGCATTTTGTTGTCAAGCTTAAATGAAATGACAAGAATGACAACAACAAAGACAAGGAATTAACCACCTGAAAGTGTTCACAAGTGTATTTAACATGCATGCTGATAACAACCAACCAACATATAATAGGGTTGGAGATCAAGGTCAAAATATAACAAATCTGTACTTCACGCAAAATTCACATATATATTGATCAAAAGTCAAAAATAAAGTTTACCACATGTAGTAAAAACCTTCTCACTCTCAAATATATTGGCTTCCTGGATAGATTTAAAAGGTCTTCATAGTACTGCAGCAAAAGCTTAAAGCTGGTGCCACCTAGCAGTAGTCATGGTAAAGTAATGGGCAGGTGTGTTTCATTCCTTTATCTATATGTTTATAGACATAATTTTCATCTTTTTGGGAGGGCTGGATTCAGGAGGTGGCAGAATTTATTTTCCTAATGTTAATGTCATCAAGAAATGTATTCAAAGCAGAAACAGCATTTAGCAACACTTATGTAAATAATGAAATAGTGTATGAATGACCAACCCATGATAATTATACAAGTGGCGCAGTTTCATTACAGACTGACAAGGATAAAAGTTATTTTACTTTTATGTGACTTTGACCATTAGTCAGTGGTCATGGCTGTGATATCTAGTCACAATATACAAATGAGAAGCTTTCTTTAAAATATTTTCACTGGTTCAAAGTTTTGAGGTTCAGGCGAGGGCTCCAAGTAGAATTTGAAACTAAACTGCTTAGCTACAAGTCAATAAATACCAGGAGCTGAGCATTTTGGAAGTAAATGGCTGATCGTATAATACTTTAGGTCTACACCCAAATATCACCAAAATGCAGTGAACTCAGAGTCTAGATTTTAGACACCTGATTTGACAAACTTAACTTTTATCCAATTAAATTTAATCCATCAAGTATCTTAAATCAAGACTTAACATGATTGTGTTGGCAAAACTAAGGCTTGATTTGCAGAATTTTGGCCTTTAAAGTCCAGACTTATGTTCTGTTCATGAAATCAATGCCAGGACCAAGGCTGGAGGTCCTGGAATCTGGAACGCATATAACCAGAACTCACTCAGACAATTGCAATGTATACTGAAAGTATTCTAAATGTGATAAATAATGGGCAAACAAACTCACTCTGACCATGCCACAGCTGTGATGATCCCGTAATAGAATTTCACAGATTGTATAATCAAACATCACTTACAGTGACTGAAGCTCAGTCTCCACATAAATAATGGCCCAAATTCCAGAAGCATCAGTGTTCTGTCAGTTAAGGGGTACCTTGTCCCTTGGATATCATACATTGTAAATTTCTAAACTTCAGTAGTTTCACCAATATGTGGCAAAAAGAATGCTTACAATGAAGAATTCAAGTAAAACATTATGGAAACATACCAAACTGTACAGTAAAATGTGATTCTGGTTTGTTATTTTTCTAACCCTGACTCACTGACAACAAGCCACCTCTTACAGATGGATTTGATCGCAAAGTACACCAGCCTTATATAAGAGTCAAAAAAAGAAATGAACTTTTTGAGCCCTAAAAATGGGGGAAAGGCCTGGTTGTCAACTTATAGTCGAACTGTTGTCTTTTAATCAAGTATATACAATTAGTTTTATAAAACAGGTAGTCTTAGGGCTATCAATTTCATAAAGCAGAGCCTTTTCTGGGCTACTAAATTAAATCTGGGACACTGAATTCTTTGCTAACATCTTACTTTGGGATTTGTTGGACCCGTACATGGATTAGTTCCAACAGAATGACCAAAAAGATGTTCAATTGAAAGACTTGAATCAAACAATGCTTACATTTCTAAACCTATAATGTTCATAAAGAAACATTTGTTTTGTTTGAAAAACATTTAGGTATCATTTCTCAGTTCTAATATATAAAATTTTATGGAACACTGCAGCTCATCTGCAAACAATGCTGTGACGAACATCATACGACTTTCTAAAAATTAAACAAAACCTTTCTGTTGATACAGGCAACCACAACTACTGGCAAAATGTGGTACCTTTATCTTGCAATCTATTTACAGAAATGTTACAATTTACCCCAAATGGGTCTGCTTTCTCCCATGAAATCTGTGATCCCCAGCTAGCTGGTCGCAGTTTTTCTGGCAGTGACTCTGGTACAGCAACCATTATAAAGAAGATATCGAGCAAGGCAATAGCTGTAGCTAGCCAGATCACAAGGTTCTCACTGTAAGCTCTCGTAAGATATTCTCCAATTGCAGGAGAGGTGATCAAACTGGCTGCAAAGGTTGCTGAAACCTACAAATATATTTATAATTATATTTATTATTCTTGTTTATATGAATATTGTGTGATGTTAAATATTAACATTAATATTGTAAGTACACATGATGTCTACTTATGTTTCAATGTCTCAAAATGATTTTAACTTTGTGAAGAAAATTCTCACCAGATGCAATTTACATAACAAACACAGATGAATGTTTTTTTCTATACAGATGTACAATATTTAGCTCCTGGACAAAAAGGTAGATAAACAAGAAAAATCTTACTGCAAGGAAAATGTATTCCATCTAAGAGGTGCAAAATATTACAAGTTCACAAAAATTGCACTTTCAAAGATTTCTAAACATGTTTGAAACAACCCTTGTACCATGTACATGAGGGCAAATGCACAAGTGTCTTTAGAAGATACTATCCTGATTTCCTTACTGCGGATAAAACATTACAGCAACTCTTCATACATAACACACTAAAATGCATAAAATTACAGACATGGCTCCTTTATAGTCGGCATATGAACTAAACCCTTCTTTCCAACTGAATCAACACAGATATAAGTGCATCTATTTTTTGAAGGAGGTTTTTTTCGTAATGTAACCACTCACTTTATATAGCTTCATTACAACAGTCCACTGACAGGATTGGAAATTTATGGTTTATTTATTTGTCTATGTACTTGTAGTAATTTTAGGTATTGGTTAAATAGAATCTGCTTCGCTGCTTTTTTCTGTATTTTCACAAATACAAGTCGTCAGAAAACAACTCTGACCTTACAAGGCTTCTTGTGAATTCCACAACACAGCATTATTCCATATGTTTCTGACCTACATAATTGCATTTTAAAGTTATATCTTAAATAACATGATACCTAGGCTTTGCTTTCTATGAATTGGATATTTTTCTGAATATATCTGCCTGATGATTTACGAAAACAGGCAATATAAGTTTACATTTTTTTTAGGCAACTTAGTCGCCCACTTCACCTGGTAGCATGACCCCTGACTCACATGTCGAGATGTCGGAATGACTATCTAAGTATAATAGGACTAAACTATCCTTAGAGAATAAAATTAGTCTGATCAGTGATTAAGAATCTGTGCCAAAACCTACATTCAGTAAACAAAGAGAATAATTCAGCAAAAGGATTATCTACTGTTTCAGAATTTCTAAAGTAGATGGAATTCTACTAGAATGAATTTGGAAAAAAGAGATGCAGACAAACATCATTTCAATAAAATATCTTCAAATTTAACACACTGAATCATCTTATGTGGCAATGGGTTAGCCAAGCTAGGATCTAAAACATTCAAATCTAATAAATCATACAGCATTAATCTCTCTTCTAGTCCTTAGAAAAAGACATATTTTCATATCTATGAAAACCAGAGTAAACTGAAAACCTATCAAAACCAAAATTTGGTGTGTGTGTGTGGTGTGTGTGGTCCCACTGACTTTCAGTTTAAATGCTCTCACTATATATATATATATATATATATATATAGATACATACAGACAGACAGACAGATACATATAAAGTTTAACTTAAACAAGAGCAGCGTAAATCTAAATAATTTTTTTCATAAACTAAGAACCAAACCCAGCAACAGAACAAAAGGAATACAGGGACAGAGTGAATATGATATGAAGAAAAATGGAGGAGGAAACAAGAACTTATGTTAACAGTAGGAGGAAACTATCTGAGGAGTTTGAGAATTAGTGGGGAAACAATATCTTCCACTAAATGTCCACTGCTTAAAGATATTTATAACCACAGAATGGCATACACATCTGCAACTGAATATCAAATGTCCCATATTTGTTACATCACTTACCAGACCATAAGCTTGACTTCTGTCTTCCTCTGAAGTTATGTCAGCAACATATGCAAACACTACACTAAATGTAACAGCAAAAACTCCTGATATTGAGAGCACAGTGAAATACCACCTGAAAAAGAAAGCAATAATAATTTTTGGTGTTAATCAACTATAGCAAAAACCCTAAATCTTAAAAGGCAAAATGTTGTTATGTATATGTAATTTAATTGCTTGTGTGTTAGTTTTAAATTCTCTTTTTATTTTATATTTATTTTCATTACATGTTATTGTAATAACTTTATTCACTGGATTTTATTTTTTTTCCGGAAATTCAGTTTTCTGTTTTGACCTGATAAACATGCAGTCTATTGCTCAGTTATACTTTTAGTTAACCTAGTTCATGACCTTGGTTCCGATTTTGTAAACATTGAGTGAAAATGATTGGTTATTACCAAGGTCATGTTCAGCCCACATGTTAGTCTGTTGTAAACAGTTTCATTTTCAAATTTATTTCCAGTGTGGGAATCTGATTCTTAGATAGGGCTATTCTAGCCTACGTGCAAATTGGCATTTCTTTTACTGCACTGTTCAAGTTAAGTGACCATGTAAACCATCATATGATCTAAAATTGTGGGTTAAAACTGACATTTTCTAGTGGATTTGATAGTCATAAATATATACCTTTGGGCTCAAGGTATCTGTCTTGTTGTTGCCATTTGACAAAATTCTTGGACAAAGACATTTACTAAATTATCTGGCATTCAAAAGCTGGAATTTTATTCTTGGTGACTCAACAAGGAACTGTTGACACATCAACACAAACTGGTTATAGAGGATGTCATCGCCTTCCATATTGGAACTTCATCGAGATTTGAACTTGGATTCAATTAGAACTTTTAGTGATAGGACTTATAGTTTTGAATTCTAGGATTAATTTTTGGATTATATTCACAAACCGTAAGTCCTATTTCATACTTTTACCTTGTTTTCTAGGGAAATAAATTATTTCGTTACATTTACAAAGCTTGTTGACTTCACTCCTTTCTTTTGTTACATTTGTACGAGCCTACACGTAACAAAGGAAAATTGGGGTTCTCGTCCTTGGGATATATGAATTTTGGCTAAAATATTTCAAAAAATTGTTTTTGAAATTTAAATTCCCCTAGTTTTCAGAATATTTTAAAATCCCAAGTACTATTTCATATTTTATTTGAAATTTTGAGTGGAATCAACAGGCTTTTTTCACAATGTCATCAAAAGTGGAGACTTTTCTTTCTAGTCCTATTCAGGAGCAGTTGGATAGTTTGAAAAAAGATGAGTTGCTTGAACTTGCCAGAAAATATAATCTTTCTGAGGCAAAATCTTCCTTAACGAAGCAAAAAATTAAAAACATTTTGATCCAGGATTTGGTAGACAAGAATGTTTTCAATAAAAGTGTTTTGGGTTCAATCAGTAAGCCTGCATCAGACTGTGATATAAAAAGTAAAGGAATTGAAATTAAAATACAAGATCGAAAAAGAGTTAAGGAAGCTGGAACTTCAGAAAGAGAAAGAAGAAAAACAAATGCAGCTGCAATTTGAAAAAGAGGAGAGAGAGAAACAAATGTAACTGCAATTGGAAAAGGAAAAAGAACAAATGCATTTACAGAAAGAAGAAATGCAGTTACAATTGAAGAAAGAAAAAGAACAAATGCATTTACAAAAAGAAGAAAAACAAATGTTATTTGAAAAAGAGGAGAGAGAGAAACAATTGCAGTTGCAATTTGAGAAAGAGGAGAGAGAAATACAGAAGAGAGAGAGAAAGATAAACAAATGAAATTGGAGTTATAGAATGAACAAATGCAATTTGAAGAGAGGGAGAGAGACAGATGCAAAAAGAGAAGGATGAAAAGAAATTTCAAATTCTGATGAAAGAAATGGAGCTGGCAAGTGAAAAGCACATTTCCACTTCACATACAAATTCAGGTTTTGATATTACAAGGAATTTTAGGCTAGTACCCTCTTTTAGTGAAAAAGAAGTAGACAAATATTTTCCTTATTTTGAAAAAGTTGCTGAAAATTTGAAATGGCCAAGGGAGCATTGGACTCAATTATTGCAGTGTGTACTTTATGGCAAAGCCCGAAATATCTTTGCATCCCTGTCAGTACAGCAAAGTTCTGACTATGATTTGGTTAAGGAATGCATCTTAAAGGGTTATGAGTTAATTCCTGAGGCTTATCGGCAAAAATTCAGGAACTATAAAAAAGAAGCTGGACAAACTTATGTTGAATTTGCAAGAGAAAAAGAGCAGTTATTTGAGAGATGGTGCTTAGCCAAGAAAACTGAACATGATTATGAAAATATCAAACAACTTGTATTACTTGAAGAGTTCAAGAACTGTGTCCCTAGTGACTTTAAGACTTATCTTGAAGAGCACAAGATCGAAACTTTGGAAAATGCTGCTCTTGCTGCTGATGAGTATTTCTTAATTCATAAAGTTCCTGTTGTAGGCAAATCTTTCACTCAGCAGTCTACTGGTAGAAAGGTATTTCAGCCTAATATGACTCCTTCTAAAACTCGCTCTGGCACAACTTTTAAAAATCAAGCTTCTGATAAGGTGATTCAAAATCCTTGTCTCTTCCTATGTGTACCTATTGCAAGAAAAAAGGACATGCTATTTCTGATTGCTTCAAACTGAAATATAAGCATCAGAATCAAGATAGACCTATCCCAAATGCTCTTATTTCTAAGAGGTCAAGGTCACAGTCATGTATTCAAAGCAATACATTTGCTGGGTCTAATAAACCCCAGTCTGATTTTATTATGGAGAATTATGAACCATTCATGTCGAAGGGTTCTATATCACTCTTGGGTGATTTGGCCAATCCTATCCCTATTAAAATTTTAAGGGATACAGGAGCTTCTCAGAGTCCTTTATTATCAGGTACTTTGCCTTTATCTGAGAAGTCTTCTAATGAGTGTTCTCATACAGGGAGTAGAGTGCGGCTTTGTTAATGTTCCTCTCCATTCTGTAAATTTGTCATCAGACTTAGTTTTAGGACCTGTGACGGTCAGTATAGTGCATTCTTTACCTGTTGAGGGCATTCATTTGTTACATGGCAACGATCTAGCTGGAGACAAGGTTGTGGTTAATCCACTTGTAACTGACAAGCCTTCTTTGGATCAGAAAGTTGATCCTATTGAAAAAGAATACCCTGAGTTATACCCAGCTTGTGCAGATACTAGAGCTATGGCAAAGAAAGCTCTTGAGAATGATTTTGATAAGGAAAATATTCTTTTAGCTGACACATGTATTGGTCATGCTTTTGATGAGGTCACTTTCACTCCTTGTTTGGATCAATCAAAAGGTATTGATCACAGTGATCCTCTTTTAACTACTCATTCTCTTTTATCTAATCAGGGTGACAAACAACAATCACTTGTCGTCGAACAGGATAAAGATCCTGAGATCTCCTGTTTGTTTCAGAGGGCAATTAGTGAAACTGAAGCTACTGAAGTACCTGTCTGTTATGTCATTAAAAATGGGATTCTTACGAGAAAATGGAGACCTCCCAAGGTACCTGCTGGTGATGAATGGTCAGTGAACTATCAGATTGTAGTTCCAAAATCTTACATACAGGAAATATTTAGTTTGGCCCATGAAACTCCTCTGGCTGGTCATTTAGGGATTAGTAAGACTTATCACATGATCTTGACTCACTTTTATTGGCCAAAAATCAAAAGTGATGTCAGTAAATACTGTAAATCTTGTCATACTTGTCAAATGGTAGGAAAACCCAATCAGAAGATACCTAAGGCTCATCTGCAACATATTCCTGCATTTGATGAACCATTTAGCAGAATTATGGTAGATTGTGTTGGTCCCTTACCTAAGACTAAGTCAAGCAACCAATATTTGTTGACCATTATGTGTGCGTCAACCAGATTCCCAGAGGCAATTCCTTTGAGGAATATTAAAACCAAAACTATAGTAAAAGCATTGATAAAGTTTTTTTTACTCAATTTGGCCTTCCCAAATCTGTCTAAACTGGTCAAAGGTCAAATTTTATGTTTGGAATTTTCCAGCTAGTTATGCTTGAATCTGGCACTCAGCAATTCAAGTAAAAAGTGAAATTATGGTTTCACAGAACTTTAATGGAGAGAAGTTTTGAGTCTTGTAAAAGAGTTCATTCTCTCTTGCTCATTCTTCAAAATTTTCTTCAAGTTAGACTTTACGGCCCTTACAAAGTTAAGAAGAAAATGAATCAGTTAAATTATAATAATAGTACTCTGACCTAAATAAATTATAGGAGTACCAGTATATTGAAAGAGAGAGCCAGGTAAATCACGCAATTAAATTAGTTGTACCTGTCCCACAAACTGAGGATTTAAGTGAAGGAATTCAATTGGACTCTATTGATTTTGAAGCAAAAAAACTTTGCAATTCGGAAATTATGAAAAATCTGGACCAGAAACTTTTACATTTGCAACAACAGGAAAAGAATGAACTTAAACAGCTATTATTTGAAAATGAGCACTTATTTCCAGATATTCCTATGAGGACAAACAAAATTTTTCATGACGCTGAAATTGTGAATTCTAAACCTGTGAAACAACACCCTACAGGATGAACCCTCTCCAACAGGAATACTTGAAAAAGGAAATTCAGTATTTGCTGAAGAATGATTTCATACAGCCCAGTAAAAGTGACTGGAGTTCAC
>JAECUM010016566.1:0-38390 GCA_016617855.1 Megalonaias nervosa | reverse complement strand
TCTTTGTCCCAGAATTTTTATAAAGAAAAGCACTTGTTTTGTTTTCCAGAGAATATGAATTATTAAATCATAAAAAATAGATGAACTTCAAAATAAACTGGCATCAACATCAAAACACCTAGAGCTCTAACGGTGTAAAAATACGACTCAATAAATCTACTATAAAATGGCTGTTTTAACCCACGATTTTAGATCACATGGTGGCTCACGTGACGGGGCTACGTGATCACTAATTTGAACAGCGCAGTAGGCCAATATAACCCTAGCTAAGAATCAGATTCTCACGCTGGAAATAAAAAAGCGAGAAAGGCTGTTTACAACTTAGCTAACACGTGGGCCGAACATGACCTTGGTAATAGTCAATCATTTTCATTCCATGTTTACAAATGTCTCAACCAAGGTGAACTAATAATAGTGATAAAGCAATCGTTATGTTCTAATCAGGTCAAGTGAATTTTTCGAAAAGAGTTTCAAATCCAATGAAAATTATCATTACAATAAAATGTAATGAAATAAAAATAAAATAAAAAAGAATTTAAAACTAACACACAAGCAATTTAATTACATATTCGTAACAATACGTGTCATAACACAACGAAGAGAAGTACAGTCTTAGAATACGGTATATACAGAAGAGGTTGATATTGCTTCTGTTTTATTTGTTGTTGTTGTTGTAGGATTTAACGCCATTTTCAGCACGAGATAGGCTATACATGGCGACCAGTATAAATGGTGGAGGAAGAACCAGGGAAAACTCCGGAAAGAACCACCGACCCATGAAAAGCTACTGGCAACCTTTCTCACATACCCACATTGGCCGAACCCGAGACTCGAACCCACGCAGACAGAGATGAGATGGCAGTGATCCATAACGGTGAACACTTTAGACCACTCGGCCACTCGGGGCCCCCGCTACTGTTTTAGGTTTGATGTCATGTCTTAGCGCAGGATAGGTTTTACGTAGAGACCAGTGTTTTGGTGGAGGAAGAAGGCGTTAAAACCCGGCTAAGAACACTTACCTACGGGATACAGGACAGGTTAAAGGGGAATTCTACTGGAATGTCATCGTGTCCACATGGACCGTATTTCTTTTATCGTGGCAAAAGATTTATAGAAGTTTCCTGAATTACTGCCAAGTACTGTTTACATCTGTTAGTTTTTATTTGAATTTTTTTACATGAGCATGCACACACATTCAGATATAAACACACCTACAAGAATGATGTCAACACACACACACACACACACACACACACACACGCGCCATATGCCTTATATAACCGCCGCCGCCATATATATATATATATAACATATATATATATATATATATAAACGCCATATACTTACTGCCTGTATATATATATATATATATATATATATATATCGCCATCCATACACCCATATATGCATAGACCCACCCATTTGCGTATACATACATACACAGGCACTCATTGACACATGCACATAGCTATCGATAGCACTATGCATACGAACATAACTAGATTATTGATTTTTAATAAGCCCCCATGCTGCCGTTTATCAGAAATTTCATTTTTCTTTCAGTCTAACTAAAGTTTGGAAGGAATGAAATTATTTGTTAAAAATAAATCTCTCTGACATTAACCGTTTTTTCCAATAATCAAGATGTTAGGTTTAAACGATTTTCAAATATTCAGTTTAGAATTAAGAAGTCCAACCTTCATTAAGTCAAATAAGTTGCTAGTAAGTTCCTTTTTTCTTGGGAGTGCTCCAAATATAGTGATGTGATACATTCAAGAAATTCCGTGAATGACTAATCAAATGACAACAACAGTAAAACGTGGCGCACACATTTACTCGAGAATGAATGAAGAAAGGTAGGCTCACTTTTTTTAAAACGGACCTGAAAAGAAAAATCGTACATTAGACAAACACGTAACGCGGAGTTAAATTGGCGAATAACTGAGGCATTGAATGCTTTGAACTGCGAACCAGGGCTGAAGACAATCCGGCATAATATGGTGTTAGCTTTT
Source organism: Megalonaias nervosa (assembly GCA_016617855.1). NCBI lineage: Eukaryota > Metazoa > Mollusca > Bivalvia > Unionida > Unionidae > Megalonaias > Megalonaias nervosa. The sequence goes on along the minus strand of JAECUM010016566.1, from coordinate 36,378 downwards.
TAAGTTTACAACGGTGACGTCATAAAATCTTGTGATCCAGCTTTTGACGGAAATCGATTCACCCAGGGATGTCGTCAATCAGCATCGAATTAATTCGTACACATGTGAAAATTGCAGGGTTTTTCAGTTCAAATGAGAAATTGCATGGCTCATATTGTGATGTAAGATCGATGTTATCTGGTTTTAATTGAACCCAGCAATGTTTAGGACCAATATCTTTCAACATTCACGATTATTCATATGATTTGGCATATACAACTTTTTCCATGTAACAGCTGCGCTGGGGCTTTAAATATATATGCCTCAAAAAGAAGGAGAAGTTAAAATATAGAAAAGGTGGTCAGTGTACATAATGTAATGCTCCATAGCTAAACTTATAAAATTGTAGATAGAAGAGCAACGGGCATGTCTTTTGCCAGACATAATATCCTTGTATACATTCTACTAGCACAGGACACCAGAACTTCGATCGTATCTGCCATTTTCAGTTTCAGCAATTTATTTATCATAAATGTCTTATTTTTGTTAGGTCCTTTGTAAGAAGATCTTCTGTGCTGTCTTTCAGCTCTTTTCTTCTGGAAAGTACTTTTGATTTCCTGTTATAAGCCTTGAATTCGATAATGATTGAAGTTTTGCCACATTTTGTTCCTTCCCTTGAGACGAGAACACTGGATATCATGGGGTGCACAATACGTTTTGAGTTTTTCACGGAGCAAGGCACAAACTAGGTCATCTGTGTTTCCATTTTTACGCTCAGTGCATGTAGGCATGCGCACAATGTGAATGCTAATGAATTTTCTCCCTTGCTGCTACTCCAAGTTTTTACATTTGTCCAGCAACTATCGACAGCAAATTTCAGAGCTTTGCTTTCTTCATCTTTCTAAGACAGATTAACTTGTAACGGCTTCATTAAGCTGTATACACCCAGCGAACAGGGACATAGTGCCACGAGAACTCCTCCTCTATGACCCTCTATATGGCGGGTTTGAGTGCGTCTGTATAAATAGGTTGCACTTTATTCACAATATCAGAACTATTAAGAGCTTCCTACAGGACCGGTGACTAGCCAAATGATTAGAAGGTGAACGAGTTTTCCTCGGATCCCATTGCTTTCTTTGCGATACGTGCACCCCCAGGTGATATATCTGAGCAGACTCCACTCCACGTACGCTTTGGATCACCATTAATAATAATAATAATATTAATACATTTATGCAACACGCAGTCAGGCCCCAACAGATATACACGTATACACGACTTGTATCATCACTAAACTTTCTCGAAGTTCTGCGAAGCTGAGATCAATCATTGATACCAAAATTATAAGGAGACTCATAGCTATTTTAGAACATAGGAAACATAAAATCACATCGATATACTAAACATAATTATGCCTCCTATTTTATATCTCCGCCATTTTGTTACATGGAGTGTTATGTATATCTATATTGTGTGTTTCAACTTTGGTCCACGCATGTTGCTTCTATTGTTAGATATAGGTTGTTTACTTCAGGATTGAATTCTAGATTATGACTTTAAATGGTTTTAACAAAGAACATGTTTACTCGCTGAGATAATATTCTGATTGGAGGAATGAGCATTGTTCGTATGTCACGTACGGGTGTGTTGTAAAATATATCACGTATTGAATTGTAAAATATGTCACGTACGAATGAATTGCGACTTAGAATCGCATTAGAGTCATGCAGATATATAAAAAGAGAGAATTGGACAATTATTATTATTCCTCTTTCCTAGTATTGTTCTTGTTTTAACATCAGTCTGGTTATGTATTTAATGTTGTGGTTAGATTTAGTTTGAGACGAATGATTGATTTAAAGCATTTATAGGAGTTACAAAGTGCTCCTATGACGGCCTGGACTAAAGCATTTTGGAATTATTGTGAATTCAGTCAAAGGAGTTTTTGACAATGCCATTGTGATACATCAGTACTGTTGGCACTTCAGCATATTTAATGATATTGGCACATAAACACATTTGAATCTTGGAATTCGTTCGGGCACTTAATTCTAACGTATTTGTGATATAACATTTTAGGATTGTTTTGTGTTTAATTAAGTGTACTGTAAGCTTACTGCAAGCTCATCTTAAATGTCCATTTTATATCTGAGAGAATTAAAGTATTTGTTACGTTTTACACAACGTGTTGGTTGTGTATGTTTCTGTTATTTAGTTTAAAACCATATACTGTCTCATCTCATGTCATAACAACAATTGAGACAAATAATTAATAGAGAAAATAGCATAGATTTACATTACACCGTATGCTAGTAACAACATCGTTAATGAAAGGTGCAAACAAGATTAATAAATGTGGCTATCCTTCTTTCAAGATATATTATGAGTCAAGAGATGAAAAACTAGTCTGTAGATTAGAAAATTATAAATAGCACGCGAAGTCGTTACCATAACTGAACTCACCCCGTTATCGGTTAATGTATGCCATATCATACTGCATTCGATGTTCTCGAAAGCTTTCTCATAATCGGTGCTTACGAAATATATTTTTTTTTACAATAACTTAACCTCTTGGAAATTATTGTGTTGGAGACATATATGCAATCCCAGACGTTTCCTTCTGGAAACGATATTGGTTTTGAATTAGGTTTCTTTTTATTTTTTTATGCTAGGTAGCCCGTTTACATAATCGTTCATTTTGTATGTTTGATTAAAGTTTTGCTAATGCACTGATAAGTGTAATAAATATATTATCATTAATTTGAGCAGAATTATGAATATGAACTATAACGACATTAAATAAAAGCTGGGTAATAACTACTGTGAAAATAACATTGAAAGAAGAAATGTAACAATTGCACTGAGGAAGTACACAGTCATTTCAGACAGTATATTTTTGAGTCACGTTTATCTATTTCTTTTCAGTGATTTAACAACCTCTCCGGTTTATTAGTTGAAATATCTATATCCATTATTTAGTTTACTGTCTACCAATTCTGTCTCATCATCTTGTGAATTGTCTATTTCTAATTCATGGCAACAAATAAATGCTTTTTTAGATGTTCACGGTAGTTAGTTACGCCTCATTCACTAGATGACTTGCCATTCCGTTTTACATATTATTTATTGGTCTCTCTCCAAAAGCCTCCTGGGTCAGATTTAGTAATTTTAATCAAATTGATACTCTTATGAAGCTTGTGTGTCGTTTTTGCAATTTTCTTTGATTATTATAGCTTCCCATCGGCATCCTTCAATCTCGGAAGAATATTGACTTGCGTTCTGAAAAAGTCTATCAGTAAGTTGAGCAGTTTTGTTTGTGGCTGAAGAGACCCATTCAGGAATGATAGTCTCTGTTGCATTTCGCACACCTGAAGATGGTGTATTAGGTTTCCAAATGTCGTTTCGTCTTCCCATTTCTGCGGGTTCTTTTCTCCTCTTCCAAGAGCAAATGTTCTCTTCGCTTCCATGAAGTCCTTAGTTGATCTCATGCCTCTAGCTGCTTCGGTCCTGAGCAAGTCCCTCCCAGCTGTCCACATTGGTGTATAAAGCCTTGATGTATCTTGCACACATCTATGAAGTGCAAGGGTGTGCGACCTGGCAGCCTTGTGCCAGATGCAATCTTGCCGTAGAGGATGTCTTTAGGTATGCATGTCTATTCCGTGTACATGTGGTCCAAGCCATTTTAGGCGACGCTCTTTTAGCAGTGTGCCAGTGCTGGGGATGTGTGCACACGCTAGAACATCTGTGTTGGGAACTATTTTCCCAGGAGATACCGAGAGTGCGTCAGAGGCAGCGTAGATAACGCAGGCTTGGTACAATGGTATTTGGGTGTGGTCAGTTAGCTTGTTGTTTTGTATGTGTCGTTCATCTGTTGAATATCTTCAGACAAGCCAGTTCCCTTGGTTCTGGCATTCCAGCATCATATTCTTAGGGCTGGTTTCTCCTTTAAATTCGTCTTTGAAGTAGGCCGCACTGGAGGGACAAGACCGTATTGTCTTGAGGGTGAACAGCTTTATGGCTGGTGGTAGCTTTCCACTGAAATGCGAGGAAGTCTCCCACCTTCGGCGGCAACACCTCTGTTGCCTATTCTCTCCGCCAAATCCAGCTAGGGCTTATAACCTGTGACAGATTTCTCCAGCGTTTTGTCGAAGCAGTGAAGCGAGGATAGAGAAACTACTCCAGGGCGCAAGCCAGGCCTGGTTGATATGGAGACCTTGAATTGCTGAATCAAGTGCCCCATCCCCCACACCACGCTTCAGTGTCAAATGTACGGTACAAAGGACAGGGGGAACCAATACAGTTTGGAACCAGTTCAGCTGCATGTTGCCGGCAAGATATCTATATTGACATACCGCCTTTGCGGCTCCACTGCAGATTATCTTTTCAGGGTTTAAGCCTCTGGGTTTATTATATGCATTAAAATTGTTTATGATTTGTTTCTTTTTCGGAGATAACCGTTTATATGTACATTAAACTCAGTTCTTGCTTTCTAATAACTTTCATCAAACCAAGCAGAGCTTTTCTGCTTGTTCTGATAAGATTGTATAGATACTTTCTTTTGCAAATAAAAGATGCCCACTTTCCTAAATAATATTTTAAAATAAAACTGTGAACGAAGTGTCTTAATGCGTCAGGGGTTTGCCAAAGGTAAAGATGACATTTTGGTTTTCTTATATAATACAAACATTAACAAATTTTCTCATCCAGGTTTCATAGCAAAATGCATTGCATATTTCATTATAATGTGTTAGTTTTGATTGAGGCTTCTAAAACATATTCCTGGCAAGTGTTGAAAGGTATTTATTAGCAGGAGTTGGAAAGATGGGGGGGATTTATCTACATTGTTATTCAAATTATTGCATACTTTACATGCAACGTGCGGAATCCAACACAAAAGCCACCAATCGATAACTCAGCTCTTTCATGACGTACATTGCATAACCTCCACAACAATGCCTTCTTTCAAACAAATAAACTGCCACAACACAGTGTAAGATATTGACATCTCTATTCATCCATTCGCTCATGAAAAAATGTTTATCATGTTATGTGTTATATTTTGTAAATGAGAGATAAATATTTTTTTCAAACCCATTTAATTTTATGCGATTCTGTTTAATGAAACAAAAACCAAGTTTAACAAATAATATTTATGCATGGTATTTTTTAAGTTCAGGAATGACCACAATTGAGGAATAATAATTTCATTAATTTCATTGTCCTGTATGTGATAATGCACATTGCATACTCAATTGAAAGATCTGAACAGTAGATCTAGTGAAATTATTTTAATGTGAATAGATGATAATTGAAAGACCACAACAAAACTCTTGTTTACTAAAAAAGAAAACAAAGAAACAACCATGACAAGTTGTGTATGTAATTATAGCGAGTATGAAGTGTGGACCGTTTAATTTGTTTATCCTACTCAACGCTGCGAACGTTTTAATTGTTCTATATATTCTCATATTGGTAAATCCCAACTACAAACAGCAACGACATTGATCAACCGTTGCATACTGCACCAGCAGATTAGAGTCTTTTGTTATTTATTCTACTAATTACTACTAACAAGCTGCATAGACCTAGATCTGCTGCCACATTATGTTACGGCAGATCTGGGTCTGTGCAGTTTGTAGTTGGACTCAGCTTATAAGCGAGAATATGCGGTAACAACCGTGTCATATCGCTTGTTATGAAAGTAGTTTTTAACTCTCCAATATCTGTGTTTCTGTCTACAAGGTGAAGTTTCAGTGTTAATAATGAAAATTGTTATAGCTTTAGAACAAACGAATATATGAAGTACAAAGATGGTAGAAGGTCGACTTTTAAATTCACAATTTCTCTCTGCCTGAATATCGTGCTTTCCCTGGTGTGCCTGACTACACGGTTTAGAACTGCATGGTACATTTTTCGTTATTAAAATGGTTGGTCCCTTCGTTTCCGTTTCCCGTAACCTAAATTAAAAATTGCCTGATTGTATTTCACTCACATTTCCAAACATGTCAGATCTAAATTGAATAATTGTGACAAAGAAACTATTGCTGAAGATAACATGCATGCAAAGCTTGTTTAACATTTTTAGACATTTTGGGGCAATGACATATAGACTCCAAGGGACCGCTAACGTACTATTAAATAACTTTGCTTAGCTAATTATGGTCCCATATTCAATCTAGATGCAGAAAAAACAAATTTTGGTTTTTTCCGGAAATGATGTTGATGTTCAGTGTTAACATGGCCACAAATCGCGATCTCTGAATTACCTATTGGTTTTCAAGACTGCATTCAATCTCAACGAATGCCACCTAATTAGTACAGAATATATCATTTTACGAAAGAAATAAAATAGGAAATATACATACAATATTGAAATGAGTTTATGTTTGCCTTTAGGATAGTATATTGTGACAATCAGAGGGAAAATGGCTGGCGTATTACATAAATATTATTGTAATTGTGTATGATTTCGTCCGCACGTTATTTCAGCGTTCATGAATAATTTAGCTACGGGCTACTTAGAATTATTAATTTTTAATGAAGGTTGAATTTGTTGCCTGAGTTATTATAAATTGCAAATCAACTGCATGATATATTACTTGTGAAATGATAATTATTATTGCATTTATTATTATTATTATTATTATTATTATTATTATTATTATTATTATTATTATTATTATTAATTCCTGGCCTCCTTGTGAGTCTAAACTAACTCTGCATATATTTCCTTCATCGTTATATATCATTTCCCCCAATGAAAGTGGTAATTTTTCGTGTTCAAATGCTAAGCATAAATTAAAATATGGCATGGATATATGTCATGCTACATGATTCCTGATATGCTGGTTGTTCCCAAACTTATAAATATATGAATCAGAACAACATTTAAATCTCAGTAAGCCATATTAAAATCCTTTCCTGAAAGTTTAATGTAGTTGATTTATTAACAGCCTTAGCAACATACATGAAGCATGGGCCTTCACGGTGCAGTTCCATAATTGGCTTCCAAACAAATCGAGGAGGACATTATGCTTCTGGGACATATCGCGAACATGCAGAATATTTCGTTTATAAAATAAAGGGATTTTCATAAATTCTGCATTTTGTATTATAGCTTTTATTTATCTCCTAATGAATTGCTGTCATACAGCTGTAAAGTTTAGAATTAAAATGTTCTCAAACATGAAACAAAAAGATCACTAGACACCTGTCTTCCATTCAATTCTTCATGTGTAATTTATAGTTGATAACAGTAACTTTAAATAATGGTCAAATTGGAAAAATTAACAAATCGCACTGATTATTGTCTAGTTCCATGCGCTATATTAACAATTTCTCGTTTGATCATTACTTTTAATTAAAATTTTGCCATCAGGTCACTAACAAATAAGATTGTTCAATACATCATTGAAAACAATCGTATAAGGGAACGGTTACTGGTGTTTGCTAGTACGACTTCATTCAGTTAAACAGAAAACAAAGTGTTGTGTCGCGACTAATATCAATGTGTCAGAAGCTAAATTATATAAAATGTGGTTAACTATCGTGATGCAACATTGATCCCACCCCAAAAATGTGCCGCATTATGACTTTTCTTCGGACACTCATTGTGGATAAGTATATTAAAAATCCTTTCATGTTGTATTACTCACACAATCACTAATATTAATAAACAACTTGCCTGCCACTGAGTTAATATATAAGAGTTTTTAATGTCTAACATATTGTATTCCATACGTTAATCTGAATTTTGAACAATAGCGGTTTGTTTTGTATTAGTTAAAATATTAATAATTAAGTACATTGCAAAATATATGCAATTCTCCCTAATATTAATAGTGTAAACCCTGTATGCCCCACACCAGGTCACAAACTATTTTTGTTTTTCAATCATCAGCCATCATATAGCCACCATTAGACAAAAACAATTATTAAAAGGAAACACATAGTAGTGATACCGCCCAAGATAAAACATTTTTTGACAGTATGTCTCCATTGTTAGTCACAAACCACCTAATGTTCATTTAAGATAATCCCTAATCCCGAACTACATCAAGAAATAAACATGAATTAATGATAACAATGGATCAGCTCTAGCTTATAATCTCAACAAAATTAAAGATTAATCACTGCTATTACATGCATGCATAAGACTAAACACCCATAGCTCATTAATTCGGAAATTAATTTGCTGATACACACTCCTTTACGTATTCAATATATATTCAGACGTTTACCAGCCATTATTTTATATTTTCAAATTTATTAAATTCAAACTTTAAACAATTGTATAATGAACATTATATTTAAATACAAACAAGAAATAGTGTTTAGAAAATTGCAAAGAAATACAACGAGAGAAAAATATACTACAGAATTATTTTACGCGCATGCCACTGAGCATGTTCGAAAAGTTCACTTTAAAAATTGCCCGTGATTATTTGACGAATACATATAGAGCGCAGTGTGATACACGATTCTGTCATAATAAATTAAACTGGGCAGTGTGGCTAGCAACATCTGCATGTTGAATATATTACTGACGTCTAACTGATTTAAGCATCATTTCAGAGTTACTAAAATCAATATATAGATTCCAAAACTACTTTCAGATACCATAGCTATTGTTTGAATGTAAATGACATTACGTGGTGACAATCTTTTAATCTAACAAACAATAATATAAGCAAAATTAGCATGTATATAAATGTAATAACTTTAATATTCCTCCTCATCATGATTGGAAATATATTAATGGAAAGCAATCAATACCTTATTGAAAATGGTTCTAAATAACAATACTGTATATCAGTATTTTGTATAACCATTAGCAGGTCATGTAACAGATGCATCTACGTATAAAACTTGCTGCTGAAAATGTTCTTTTGTTAATCACTTGTATTTTTATTTCTTCTTCATTTACCGCCGTTGTCGTAATAGTTCTGTTAAATCTTTCATGGTAGACGGCTTTTTGTCTGAATAAGCAAATGTATTCCATGTTGTTTCTCCAATAATTTTTCAGTATTTAGCTTGTAATAAGATTGGCCTTCAGATTTAGAGCTATATAGTAGAATTCAACCCCTATTGAATACCAGGCGAAATAAAATTCCAATTTTCTCCGGAATTAGTTCACGCTGTACACGGCGGTCAAGTCTGTCAGATGATTAGATACATATATTGACCACTTGTGTGCATGTAATTAATTTCTACTCATTGCCTTGGCGCAATTTGTAGGGTCGTTTTTTCCCGTTAACCTAAGACCAGCATCTCAATTACGATGTCATACTGAATAATGAATTAATAACGGACGATAATAATACCCAATTAACTAAAAATATGACCTCAGTTTGCCTTGGGTTTTGACCCCGCAAAGATCGCATTGCCTTGAATTTCTATACACATTGCCTTGGAGGATACATATTCCAAAACGCTTGTTTGTCACGCCTAATAATCTAATCAACATAGACGTACTCACGTAGTGGTATTATGATGTCGGTATATGACATAAAGTCTTTAATTATCACACAAAAAAATCTATAGCGAAATCGGTCTATCTTCTATTTATGTGTCAGTCCTAGTGTAAAGGATACCCACTATTGAAATACAGTTATGTCCTGAGCGAGGCAAACATCACTATAAGGTGAGTTATACGCATGTCATGTAGAGATATCATTTACAATTACGTGAGGTCATGCGTACATTTTTGTGATTGTGATTTCATTAACTAATTTAAAGTCCTACAGTTTAGATTTTCAAGTCTGGTACACAAAACGAGTTTAAGTCTTTACTATGCTTCAGTTATTGTCTGAAGAGCTTAAATGTTATGCTCGTTTTATTAACGGTATTAAGTTTAAATTTGATACTGTTTAATATTATTACACTGTTAGGTTAAATCGCATACTGTATCAGCAAAGTCATATATACAACTTTCGGTCTTTGACCTTAATAATCAGTGATCTAATGGAAGTCTGCTGTTTTTGGAAAAATATATCTTGTAAGATTTTATTTAGAAGTATATATTTACACCAACATCGCAGCAAGCCAAAATACGAGCATCTGAACATAAATTGGTCCATTTTTCATGTACAAACCTGTTTTTAAAGTCCTCTGTTTGCAATGAGTTAATCATCGTAAACAAGAATATGATGTATGAGGAAAAAGTTCTACTCGTATTTTTATGAAAGTTTATCTCTTTGTTTTCTTTCTTTCTTTTATCCCTGATATCGACCGTAACGCTATCCCGTATTATAAATAATACATATTGAGTGTTTAATAATTGTAGGTTATTACTTGGGTGGACAACGATTAAGTGGACAGTGGTTGAATGAAGAAGGATTGACAAACAGAGGTTAACTAAGATAATACTTAGGTTTTATAACCATTCTTCATGACATCCCAAATTCTACAGTCAATAAATAAATCCAAAACATGTATAGGCCAGTAATAAAAATTAGGTAATACCAACCGTCCAATAATTATCGTGGGTGATATTTTATTTGTGTTTGAAAATTATTTTTCTCTACTGCAGGTATGTGTTGATTTTTCCAAAAGGAAAAATAGTTGGTCTTTTTCCAGGTGTCTGAATGTAGGGTATATGCTACAAATATTGACTAAGTAATTTAGGATTCATTTTGAGGCTGATTGAATTTAGATATGAATTAATTTCAAAGTTTCTTCAACATGTACTGATGGATGTCAAACAGGCATCGTCTAATGGCATGCCCATTTGTATGTGCTGGTTAAGCAGTGCTTAACGGAGGAGTGTAGTTCGCGAAGTTTGATTAATGTTTAGTCAACACATCAGCAATCAATAAATATATGAAGACCATTCAGAGCCAAACGGAGTTCAACGACTGTTTTGCAATTTACATGAATGAATCGTCATTCGACCTAGTTTAGTTTTCTTGGCTAACATATTCATCAAACTAGCATAAAAGCATTTATGGTAGATTTACCACTCCAAAGCTACGTTCATTCCAATGATATCGACTCTTGTTTGTGCTAGAGTATTGAAACTTGAATATTCTTGTTATTGACTTCATTTTTGTCTGTTAATTTCTGAACAAAAATATTTCGTCAATGAATAGTTTGTCAAGCGCCAAATAGAACTTTTACTTAACTAAATTTATTGAATCGCATCGCCTTATCAGAAAATAGTTTACAAACTACAACTTCTGTGCAGCTAGGGTTGCTGTTGCTGGTTGCTGCACTTGTAACATCTTCTGCAACCATGTCTTCCACTCTGTTCCCGTACTGTACCGTTTTTCAACTTTCTCTGATCTTTTCCGTTGTCTACTGTACGCTTCCTGTTTTGTACTGTCTCTAACAGTCCATAAAATTGTCTCTACTGCCTTTACTATACCATATAGTTTCAAGTTAGTTTTCAAGTGTTACGACTCTATGGTATTAAACTAAGTGGCAGAAAAGAGCGAAAACCAACCAGTTCTGTAAAATTCAACAATGAATTTACTTCCCTAGACTAAAAAGTGAAAGTATAAAACGATCTTAAAGTATGGTGAATCTAATTTCAAGTAGTCCTAACAGTTATATTACAAATCCAACAATATAGAGCATTCCAAATGAATTCCAGTTGTGTTCCTAATGAATTTCAATATAAAATGTGCTGATGTGCCAATAACCTGGAGTAGTGTTGATATGCTAACAGTCTTGATGTATTACAATGATATCATCCAAAATGATTCTAAACAAATTCATAATAATCCCGCAGCAGTTATTTATTCTTAAAGTATTTTTGAGTACTTTGTAATTCCAGTTAATAATTTTAATAAATAAATCCCCTAAATTTAAAACTTAACACAACTAAACGACTGATTCCACTTCAGACGGTAAGATAAGAATGAGTAATTCCAGTATAAACAACCCTAGTACAATCAACAACCTATGTCACAAAAAGAGGGCCAGGATGAGGATCCTATAAAGGAAATTTCCATCAAACTGTAAAGAAAATTCGTTTCTGGAATTTTCTAGTATCAGAATTAATGGCTGTAGAAATCAAAGCTTTGTAAACATGTCAACCATATATAACATTAAGCATTATGCATATAGTCCCAGTTTCCTATCCTCACTTTATGGGCAAAGGTCAATCACACAAAACAAATGAAATATACATAATATCAAGCATCTCGCCACCTGTAGTTACTGAAATTCGACTGTCTGCGTTAATTCGGCTATAACAAAGTTAAGACAGTCCTTGAAAATTTAAATAAAATAAAAATAAGTTCTGAACATTGAAAACAACCAATCGGGTGTTTTCTATGTTACCAGATCAGCGTAATGTTTCCTACCGTATCGTAACCTTTCGTCTCTTCTACACGGCCTCCCTAATGTTACTGTCTCTTCTTTGTACCGTTTCCAATCAATTTCGGTAAACATGTTTGTTTTACGTTGACCATTGATATGATTTATTGTCTTGACCCGCTTCTGCTATATCTGTCCCGGATGATGCCGACGGTATGATACAAAAGTTCTATGTGGATTAAACAAATTTTCAAATCAATGTGTTATTTCTAAGCTGTATCTTTCCCTATTCATAAACTATGCCAATCATGACTCTAAATTGCAACTGTTTGGCCAACAAAGGGGTAGTTTAGATCAGGAAATCATTTAACCGTTATTCATTTGTGTAGATTGTAAAGGGTATTATGACTTCTTACCCTTTTGTATTGCACATATTTTATGAATGGTAAAATAGGTGTTTAAATTGCATTACGAAGCATAATTTATCTTTGGAATATACTGTTAAAAAAGCAGTTTGTCTGATGACCTTCACACTTCACAAGTGGAAATGCACACATGCAGCCTAACATTCAAATACTTAGATATTGACTGATTAAAACAAACTCAGTTAAATGGTTTTATTCAAATAAGAAGAAGAAAACAAACTGATTAATATTGAAGAGGTCAATATAGGTAAATCAACATTCGTGAATAAATGACTACGATCTATCGGAACTAATGGATTGAATAAATGTTGGAATGTCTCAAACAAATCAAATGCACCATTATCAATGAAAACCTCTATTGGTTTCTATACTCAGGCGTCGCATTACTTTATCGTGACGTAGAAATAATTTCCATACATGCAACATAAGGAAGAAGGGTAATATGCAAGACGTCTAATTGTCAGAAGATTTATTATATAGAACCAAAGGTAGGAAAGTGAACAATTTCAAAAATGTGTGCGTCGTCTTTACGAAACTATATATGAAAGTGCTGATTTTATGAGCTCATCATTTTAAAAGATAAAGCACATGTATTGTAAAAACACATAATCATAATAGTCATGAATATTGCGATATGCGATCCCCCGAACGTTGTGCTTTGTCACCACAAAAGACGAACTTCATACCATTAGCGTTAAATTCTTTTAAGAACATAAACCAAAATTATTTTATAATGTACCAAAAGTACATTAAAAAGCGCATGTATTTAAGGACTTAAAGAAGAACATTCATTTAAGGTCAGGCATGACCAGAAAGTACTGATTTTTTGATGAAGTAGCCGGTGAATGACTTTTTCTAACAATTTATCCAAGGACATTTCAAAGCCTTAAACATTATAATAAATAACTAATTCAATCTTTCTGTAATAATCAGATTGCTAAAACAATATATACTGAGTGAGAGTTACATGCAAGGAAATTAAAATAAAAATTTGGAATGAATAATTCGATGAAACCAACCAAGCAAATTGCAACTCAAAACTTGTCACGAAGACTGCCAGAGAATTCCGTACCTTTCTACATTTATTATCGTGTGACAACTTTTTATCAAGCATTTAAATTTTATCACACGTTTACTTCTTTATAAGATCCTAATTATGCTCGGATATTATTGCGCTCTTTCATTTTGTGCTATTCTTGCAAGAGGTTTGGAAAGTCTCGAAAGTTGTTGTTTTCTACTTCCAGTAAATTAAGTCATACTATCTGATAATAACATTCTGTAACTTGAACGAGCAAAACTTATACCCAAGTATAAGGTACATAAACAGCTCATCAGTAAGAAGTGAATGTGTATTCTTAAAAGGGACTTATCTTGTAAAGAGGAAAACCATAGATAATAAGACACAGTGCTGTCATACACTAAACGAAGGATGAACTCTCACAAACAGGGTATATATAATCCAGCGAGAGGTATTCAGAATCAACACTTTTCGAGTCATATTATACACACCACTTGGAAAAATTTAATTTAGTTGTTTGTTATGAAATTGATATTTTAGAAAGAAAGTTTACAGAAAATGTAGAAAATTACTACGTAATTTCGACTTATAATGAAGCTAGCATGATATATTTTCATTCATTCGTAAGGCATAATCAATCAAATATTGCCTTCCTAGGAAACTGAAGTTTAGCTAGTCTACAAAAGCAAATATGATGGATCTGTTTTAATATCGAGTCAGATCAGAAATACGTATAAGAATCGCCATGAATCATTCTTTATGTACGGCTGTCTGAATAAGACATGCAAGCCTATTAGAAATTGCCGCTGATTATTTTGTGAAGCTATTGAACTAGATTTGAAAACCATTATTGGGCACAAACCAAACATGTCCCGAATCGACAATAGCAAGTATGTTTCTCTTGTTTGTTTTTTATTTGTTTTGGGAAGGTGTTATTGCCCGGAGAGAATGGGGAATGCATTACCATTTGCTAAGAACACATGGGCATCTTGGATTGGATTTAGGCGACAAATGCTTTAAAGAATGTATTCCCACAGAGCAAACATGCTAAAATACATTTCTGTAACTTTAAGAAGAATAAAATAACTTTCATTAAAATATCATAATTATATCATTTTGAATTAAACTCGTACTTAAAGCCCCAATGCCACCGTTTATCATAAATTTTACCATTCTTGCAATTTAAATAAGGTTCGAAAAGAAGGGAATAATTTGCTTTCAAAAAGCTATCTGACGTAAAACGTTCTTTGAAATAATCAAGATGTTATGCTTAAACGATGTTTAAAGATAGAGTTTAGAATTAAGATGTGCCACCCATTAATTAAGTCAAGGAAGCCGCTCGTAAGTCCGTTTTTTTTCGAAAGTGCTCCAAATGCAGTGACGTGATACATTAAAAAATTTCGTTAGTGACTAATCTAATAACAACATTCGCACATGGCGCAAGAATTGATTCGAGAGGAAATCAAAAAAGGCAAGCCCGTTTATTGAGTTTTTTTCTGAGAAGAAAAAGCGTGCTTTCACTAAAAGTAAGATTAGGGTGAATATAGATGATCAGCTCCGACTCCGAAATGCTTTGAAGGACAAACTTGTGCTGAAGACAATCCGTCATACCGTGCTGTTACCTCCTTGTGTATACAAAGGTATCATCAAATCCTGTGTTCCAGCTTTCGACTAAAATCGGTTCACCCACGGATGTCGCCGATCATCATCAGACTAATTCCTACATATGTGAAAAATGGCAAGGATTCTCAGGACGAGGGAGAAATTACAGGGCTCGTAATGTGATGAATGGTCGATATTATCTTGTTTTAATTGAACCCAAGTATGTTTAGGACTAGAATCCTTTGAGATGATTTGGCATATGCGACCTTTTGCACGTTACAGCAGCATTGGAACTTTAGGATGAAAGCAACGATTTATAGAGAAAGAGGTAATAGCTTTAAAGCGGAACATATCATGAGACCTTATGAGCTCTGACAATTTGTTCAGCTATAATGATTGTGCGCTGTACCTAATTATGATGTCATCGAAGCTGAAGCTTCACATTTACTCTGAATTCTAAATGGAAAATTTATATACTGTTGATTAACAAGTGCGCTATTTCACTGAGGCATTGTTTATTGAGGCATTGCATGTCTGGCTTCTTAAAAGGATTAAAGTTCGTAGACCTTCTACAGAAGTGAAAATTACAAAGACCCATACACGGGACATTTCTAAAGAAATGGACTGTCATCAAAATATCTAACATATGTGTTCCTTATATTTTGATATTGTTCAACTTCTTACATAGCTTAAATATTTGCATTGCATGTTTAAGGAAACTCCCTGAGAATATGAACGAAAATCTCACAATGACATGTAATTTATTAATTGTCCCTGTACGATAGACAGGTTGTGTGCATTCTTAATATAACTCTGTATTCTTATTTAAATTCTTAGAAGACGAGCTAATCCTTTCTGACAAACAAACTATTGTTTTTTACGCTCAGCTAGACGTTTGTGTCATTCATGTTATTGATTTTGGGATCGGTTTGAAATTTGGGAAAGAAGATTTTAATGCACAGCTTGATTGCATCTGCATCATACTCATTGGTTTAAACTTTCATCTTCCAATCATGTGCGGAGTTCTTTCCGGAGGCAGATCGCACAAAAGGAATTCTGCACACTTGACAGAAGATACTTTTATATACGAGTTAAAACCTGGATAAAACAAGTCTTCACTAATTTAATTGTGTGCTGCACCAATCCCAGACCTAAAGGCATCAAATAAGTATTGCACTGAACTGTGTCTTAACTATTTCTAATGTAATGCTTCACCAAACCCAGCCCTAAAGGCATCAAGTAGGCATTACACTATACAACATTGATCAATAAAAACCCTTGTGACAATTGCACATTTTCACCACATCGATAAAGGTAAGTCATTTCCATTACCTTCGAAATTTCCGTTGAATGATTTCAAAACAAAGTTTTGGATATCTTAATTCCTGCTGTTATTCAAGATGCATAAATCTATCACAGAACTGAACAGAAAAATGTACAGTAGTTTACTCCTAATTCTTAAACCATCCAATATTGCCATAATCTGCTCAGCGAAAGAGTGTCCAGTTGTATTGCCCGTGGATATGCTACATGTTAGTTTTAAATAATCTACATGTCATTTGTTTAAACAGGGGTGGGTAGAAATGAAACATGTTAGTGAATAAAACCGTTAAAAAAACTACTTGTTCACTAACGTTTGAAAATTTTTATAAAACAAAATGCTATTCAAGATGATCATGGTATTAGGAATGACAGGGGGTTTCATGGACAGATTTAGTACTGCATCCATCCAGCCTCACCCTCGAACACACAAACACACATATAATAAGGGGCTGTGTCAGAAACCCGAACGATGCCAGAGCAGCAGAAAATAATGTTTCTCATCGCAGCAACCTCTCCAAGGGGCTGATACGAAAGCACTGTGTATTATGAGAGACTAAAAGATTTAAGGGAACCAAATCTGTTGTTTCTAGCCTAAATGTCTATTAGTTTCCACAACGCCCCCAGGCAGGCTTGCTGATAGATGGCATGTGACACTATGCGGTTGCGCTAAATAAATTAAATTAATGTTCTAAAGTTTATATAGCTGAAGATGGTCATTATTAGCAAAAATAGGCTCATGGCTCATTGTGGATGTAAGTCATAGAACAACTCATAAAAGGCCTCATATAGGGCGGTGGGGTACGGAGCTTGGCACGCGGATAATAGATGTGTGACACAAAACTGGCTATTCTGTATCTTGATATGTGCATCCAAAAAGAGTGTATAAGTAAATGTTTAACACGCTAGCTGCCTGTGACTTTTCTCGAATAGGCTGCGTTTTCGATCCGTCTTCCTGACCTGTGTAGTGTATAATCTTCTGTTGTGTGTTATATATATTTTTATCGGCATTGTCAGTTAGGATTTTTTTTTATTCCATTATATGCTATTGTAATGTAACATGGTAACCTGGACTTATCCTATCCAAGATCAGCTTATTTTCTACTTGACCTGAATTATTAATTTTTTTTACCTGGGGAACAACTAATACATTGCTAAAATATTCTCTCTGTGTAATGGGTTTAATATTATGATCATTATTAATAGATGTAAACATGTTCATTTGGGTGTAGGCCCAGGTTAAATGAATTACTCTACAATTTATCTGGCGTACCTGACAGAGTTTAGGTTATATATTATAATTTTAGTAACAGACTTTCTAATAATAACTAACATTTTAGTTTGCAAATATTAACAAGTTTCCAGATGGTTATTTTCCATTAGGTAATAATTCTTTTAGAAAATGCTAATTGTGACCTGAAATTAGGTACAGGACTATATTTGTGACCTGAAATTAGGTAGAGGACTATATAATGTTGCCACTGGAACATTTATTCATTCGTGCTTTAACATCCGAGCAGAATCAAGTTATTGTTGTGTAGAGTATTTGATCTGGAATTATTCAAAGTATTTCTTCTCTGCAAATACAAAAGTGCTCTGATCGCATACTTGGAAATAGATAATTGAATTCATACTGAAATTTTAAATAAGGATTTCTTTTTTGGATTATATTTCTGTATTTCAACAAAAGACTGTTTGCACATGAACACTTTACAAGCCATCTACAGAGACATCGACACCTTCAGCGTTGGATTTCATTTGGATTTAAACTACAATTTGTTCAAAACTTTTATTATTAGGGATTGTGCTGGAATTCGAGGAGTATTTGGCGGTTTAATTCGTAATACCGAAAGTTATTTTCTTCATTGTGAATGACAATCTGGAAGTGCCGTTCTATATAATATCGTTGCTACCGAGGTTGGGAAATCTGACAATAAGCAGCTGGTTTTGATCTATGGTGTTTGAGTTATTAGTCACAACGATGGTGCCCAGGCGGATGGGGCGAAATGGGTGAGATCGTATCAGTATTGTGGCTGACACCTGATTCAGTAACGTTGGAGATCAAGAGGTATTTTTTTTCCTTGAATAAGCGCGTATAGTTAAGAAGGCGACGAAATGGAAGATCGTGGCTGGTGTGGGGCCTATCAGGACTACGAAGACGAAACCACATTAACTACCGAAGTAAATGATACAGAATAACTGCTGACGGCAAAAACGTTGTGGTCTTGCGTGAGCGAGATGACAGCCTGATAGAAGCGAGAGGATGTTCTATCAACTGGGAGACTAGAACGGCGCCGTGCTGAGTTCAATGAGTATTGCAACGTACCGGAATTGAGAAGAGCGCGAAATCAGTCTAAAGTTTATGGCAAAAATAGACCGTGCTCTCGCAGGCAAGTGGAGTCAGTCCTTGTTTCAATTAATTTACAACAAAACGACGATTAAATTTCTTTTCACCATGAACACTACAAAAACAGTTGGGAGTTGTCCAAGCGATACACCTCGAAAAGGTGTAAACCTCGTGTGAAGCACAAAGAAAGCTTCCCGCAGTTTGGGAAAGAATCCTGACCCAATGACAAATAAGCCCCATGTGATGAAGCAGCCCTGCCCCACCCACATTTGCTTACTGTGTTATGTTGATAGAGATCAGCATTGCTATTTAATAAATCAAATAAATCAACGTTATTTATATATCATGGTAATAAATATTAGCTTTTGCTTACGTTTGTTTGGTTTTAACCTTTAAGAAAAGAAGTATGTTATTTTATATTTTTTAAATGTATCCAGTAGACGTAATATCCACTCACTGCCTTAGATTGATATGTTGTGTGATAAGTAATGATAGAGAAAAATAGTAAGATATTCATTTATTGCTGAAAATTAAAGAACATAATACTAAATGCTACAAGTATATGAAAGTTAGATTTAATGTTTATTCAGATTGTTTGTTCAAGTGAAACTGTCAAAGACTTTAAATCCTGGTGAAACTATGTCTGATTGTATCCATGCGTGATTCATCCAAATGTACAACATCAACAAAGTAGTAGAACTGTTACTTGAAGCACAATTAATAAAGAAACAATGTATATACACTAATTACAGCAGAGTATTGAAGCTAAGACCTCACTGATTTTCGGACAAAACTACTGAATCAACATTGTGCCAATCCAGTCTGCTGGTATGTTTCTCAAGTAAATAATCCTGAAATTGCTGAATTTAGGTCCGGCATTCTTAAAGCCACCGATAATTAGTTCCAATCTTTAACACATTTTCGCGCGAGTCACAATTATTCCTTCAGCATGAATCCCTCTGAATGATGAGATTTTAAAGTCTGCATAATCTATTTAGCATACCAATTGCAGTAATGTGATTTTAATTCTTCTTTCATGTCTTTTTTATTGCAAAGACGTCTTGTTAAAGTTGGTTCGTACATACTGCAGGATAAAGAAAGTTGTTATTCCACTGTGTGTCAATCTAGTTAGCATCGTCGCAGATTTATGGACTATGAACACATCAAATGAGGACAATATTAATAGCATTGAACAAGGGGCAGCTTGTCATGTATTTGGTTCGTATTTGGAATTATAACGTTGTCCAAAAATATTGGGATCTATGCTTTATTTTTTCCCACTCTTATGCCGACGTATTAACATCATGGTTGTGGGAAATTACTCATGGTGCAACTGTATGGACAGTGCTTAATCATTAGTGTCTCCAGCTGCATCGGCTTCCCTTGATGGTGAGTGAAAGTGATTGCTCTTAATAGGTCTTTGGTTTGTACTCATGCAAGTGCTATTACTATTTTTACCATCGAAGCGGCCGTCGAATGATATCGACATAGTTTTGTTAATCTGCATTATTCATTTGGGGAATGTGTGGAGGTTAATCCATGAAATTGAATACCTTCGAATATACAGACTTTGACATACAGAACTACGAATTTAAGTACACAATAAAATGTCTTCTTTGCAAAACCAAGAAAACTGAGACCCGCAAAAAAATGATACTACAAACATGTTGCAGACCTGGCATAGTCACCAAGCTGGCGATGGAAATCGGATGCGGAATGCGCTACATGCCTTTCAGTTACTACCGATAAGGTTAAAAGGCCTCTGAGAAGCTTGGCAACATTACTAGCATATGCATCGCAGAGCGGAAGCAAGACAATCCCAAAGCTTTTCAAAAATTGATAAACGCCTTTCTTGGATGCCGGTATGAACTTGCTTCTGCAGTGTACGCCGATGCTGCGTATAAGCTCCTCGACCTTCAAGAGCATATCAGCCAATTGCACTTTGATCCAATCCCAAAGATCTGGTAGAGGTACTCCTCCGCCAATGCATGCTACACTTCAGTTGTGCATTAGTGACCTAATACTCGCGTATGGCACGATCTACATTTCTGTATCCAGCTGGCTCATGCGCGTCTTATTTATTCTGAAGAATTCCATATTGCGAACTTCGCTATGTATGGCGGTCATGATGTGTCGAAACTACATTTCGTCTTGAAAACGCTCAAGGCATAGGCGATGCATGAGGCCGGCGCATACAACCATCCACAAGATACCTCGAGCATTTCGTATCTTATGGTCGCCGGACATGATGGGTCATCTGCAGCATACGTCCTGGAAATTCTCTATGAACTTCTTGTTGCCCTTGAAGTGGAGTGAGTGCCCGTCTGATAGTTTCTGGTGTCTTAGAAATACTCTTCCTCCTAGTGTCCCAGTAAAGCTCTTCCGTTCCGATGCGGAGCAAAATTCCGCTATCGAGGGACTGACCCTTTCGCCATACATATTTAAAGTAATAGTCATACTTCAGCAACATCAGCAGCTTGCTTAGATCCAGGACATTCCGTAGTACATTGGCTGGCTAGAATGTACTTCGTTCTATGAATCAGGACATGATTGAAGATTTTGCGCCTTGGCTGATCGGCAACTAGGTGACGCAACTTGTCTTCCTCGCCTTTCGACCCAACAGGGTCCACCTGTATCTGCTTTATCAGGTTCTTACTGGTCTTCGCAAGAACACAGTTAAGAGTTTGTAGAAGTATTTTTTCAAACTAATATTTTGCCTGAGTTATCAAGTCAGTGTACAGCTGGATATCCTTTGCCTACCACGCGCTTTTGTTAAACTCCACCTCCCGGTGAATCGTGTTGAGGTACATCCCGAGACCAGCGTAAAGCTTTAGGTTGCAATATTGGACTATACAAAGCTCCTATTTACGCAGGCTGGTGAATAACTTAGTTCCTTCAACAAACGTAGCCCCCTTTACCCAGATCGTTAACTAAACCACGCTCACAGTCGCGCAGCTATCTATCTGGTACACACAGTGCTTCAAGAGTCGCAGATAGTCGCTGTGAGAGTCATGAAGCTCATCGGGATACTTGAGGTCTACTTCGAGAATGTAACCCTTTGGTGAGTCCTCCTCGACCGCCTCGAGTATGGAAGAGTGCTCCATCCACCCTCCCAAAACCTGTCGGTTGGCCCTGCATCATCGCTTAACTATAGAACTTGTTATAAATCGATTTGGGCGAGCGCTCTTTGTCTGCCAACTGTCATAACCTGTACACATCGGGTTGTTCGCTACTGTCTGCTGACCAATCGAAATTCTGCCTAGTCTAGTATCAATAAATAAGTGCCGGTTGATGTCCGTCAACAGCTCGAAGCTGACGTAGGTCTTCTTCAGTAGAGCATCCCGGCTTTTACCTGGCGACATATAATAGTGGTCTTTGTCCAGGCCGTATACGAGGCCATTTGCAACGCAGAATTTAATGGGAAAAGAAACATCGTTTAAGCTGCTCCGGGGAGGGGGTACTGTACTAGATTTAACCTTTTGCATCTACTAGAGGTTCCTTATAGAATGAAGCGTCTTTTAGGCTTTGACACTACATAATAAAACTGAAAACCTTGTTGCACGACATTTGATGCGTACGTAAGCTAGAAAAACGATCCGCAATTTTTTATACCGCTTCCAGTTTCATGTAGGACCTATTTGTGACATTCCATTTCAATGACACGTGTTCTAAATGTAAGCTAGCAATTGACTTGTTATCTGTGGCCTTAACATCAGAAATGTAGTGTTAAACATGGTCTTCTTTGTTACTGAATCTTCGTGACTCTTCCTGCATATAGTTGTCTATTGTGACTTCTGTATACATGGTATTTGTTGTCATATGTAATAATTCATCCTAGAAATTATAGCTTGCTCTTATGACCCGACCCTTGTTGGGACGCGAATGACTTTGAAATTATACAGATTAAACCTTATCTGCCTGCCATTCCACTAATCCAGTAATCAGTTTATGTCCTGTTCTTAAGATTCTGCAGATTTACTGGAATTTTCTTAGAGTAACTCCGACGACCGTTGCTGTCTGAGCACTGAGGTAGCAGATAATAACATACATATCATCATGCTAACATTCAATATTCAGAACACAAGATAATGATCTGGATAATGAAACTATACAAGTGCTGCACTAGGTCTTCTTTGTTATATAATCTGTGTGACTCATCCAGGATGAAGTAACAGAGATATCAATAAAAGGTTCACATTATCTTCATTTAATCACATAACATAATAAGCGTTCTCTCTAAAGGATCATGAAATGATCACACAAGCATAATTAATGTAATCGAATTAAGGGCTTATGATGCAAATTTATCACTTCAAAACATACTTCAAGACTGATATGAAACGTATATAATATCTTCAAATTTGTCACGGTCATTTCTAACTTTGAATTTCTTCTATTATTTACTTTATTTTTACTTTCACCCCTCTCTGTCAATGCTACATATGATGTATGCTAGTCCGAATATTGCCCGAATATAAGCATGTAGTGCACACTATTGGTTTAAAACAGATGCTATAACCAGACTCTACAAACGTGAGAAATCTGTATCGAAGCAAGCACCAAATGAAATCATATTTGCAAGGGATATCCTGATTAGGACACTTGTAAGATTTGCGAAATCTGCTGCCAAACAGAGTCATTTTTTGTACTAAAGACCTTCAAACCCTTGCTATCGGATTGATTGAGAACTGCGGTAAAGTCTTATTGAGAATAACAATTGACATAATGAACGCTATAAACAGCCCATAAATGATACAGGATCTTGTTTGTCACGATTTATACGGAATGTCGGAATGTCGCTTCAAAGGTAATAGCACGGTATGAGGAAGCCAAACATAGTTTATTACATTTGCCTAGAACTCCCCTGCATTCTCCTTCTTGCACTGACGTGTGTAGCCTGTGATTTTATTAATTGTCCACAAGAAATAAAGCAAATTAGATCAATAAAGACGGGAAAGATTTTGATTGAGAGAGACAATTTAGCGATAATATTAGCTTTATTGGTGACATTGAGAACAAGAATAAATAACTCCGATGTACAGCTTCTTCCAATTTTAGAACTGGTTGAGAAATGATACAAGATGTATTATTATTGGAATACACATAACTCCAAAGAATAAGAAATTACATTTCCTTTTAATTACTTTATTTGAAATTATGTTCCCTTCTTCCAAGAAAGAAATTAGCAAACAATGATCAAAAAAGACTTGTGTAAAACAAATTATACAAAATTAAGAGCAAAACGTGGAGCAAAGGGAGATACACAATTTAATAAAAATAGAAAACTACTGAGCTCATTTCCCTGGATAATTTCTAATGAAGGAAAATGTCTATCCGTGAAATGATACCACTTCAGGAATGTCAGGTTCCTAATATATTGTCAGTTCAACGGCCACAATACTGAAGGAACGACATTTCACATAACTAGCGCTTAAATCCTCATACTGTCTTTTCATGTTTTATTTGCATGCTTAGTTCACAGCTGAGGGCAAGACATATGACGATGTTTAGTGCATGTTCATTTAAGTGAACTTCCGTCTAAATCAGCTTGTGCAAATCGTGATTTTATCTCTAAATGGATGTTATTAATTTCACAATTTTGAAATGTATCTAATTATTTCACACACACACGCACACACACACATACTGAAGGATTGATTTACTGCTTCTAATGGTTATTGCAACGTTACAATACTATTTGCTGACCTTCCTGTGAATATCAGACAACATATTCTCCTTAATGTGTATGAATACACACCTTGAGCATACGAGGAAGCTAAAACAATATCATAGCTTGAATCTATTGAACATTATCAGAGTTAGATTTCATTTTCAGGTCATTCTTTCATCGACGTTATCTTTTCCATTTGTTATATTTATTTGTTTTATATCTTTGTGTATTTCTCTCATAGTTCGAAAGTTAATATAGATATTATTTCACTCATGATCGAGAGGTGATATAAATATTTTATGACTTTCGCATGAATGCTACACTATTAGTATGAAGAAAGGGTGCTTGTTTGAAAACATTTGACTGCATGGAAGCCCATTCACGGCTACTTGCGACGCATAATAAGATTCCAAAGAATAAAAGTAACAATTTGCTGATTTCAAACATTAGTCAAGATATAATCACGAGATTTAGAAAAGATACAGTCATACAGATTGCATTCAGTCATGATTACATTGATACATATATCAATAAATATTAGTACCAAATGGTTCAAAAGGCTCATTACAAAGATAGGATAAGTTTTGTACGTGATGTAGACAAAAATGAAAAAATCTCTAGTGGGATCAATTTGCAGAAAAACTTGAAGATCTCTTAACATTTTAAGGTCCATTTCCTATCATTCGACGCATAATGCGATAACATGTGTTCACGAAAACATCAGACCTGCAATGACATGGTGAATCGGTATATGAAGGTGCCTTAACAGAGTCAGTGTTAGGCATGGCAAAATTTGGCCTAAATGTCAACTTATACATTTGAAAGGACTGACGAAAGCTTCCAAATTGCTGAAAAATAAAAGCAGCTTTTTACGGCGGTCGTCACATTGGATTGTTGAAATTGTAAAAATAATGTATCATTAATACACGTTTATTGTTTTAGTGAGTGCTATACAACAGTATCTTAATATAGTAGAGAACCGTATTAAGATATCTTTATTAAAATTCTGACAGCCCAGTTTCCTATTCAAATATAAAACATTGTACGAAAATAATTCGACGGAAGAAACATTAATTTTATTATACCTGAATGAAAGACTGCTTAACAAAATAATCTATCTATGACGAACATATACAATGGAGAAACTTGTCTGTAAGTTGTTTTGAATGCCAAATTCAATTAAACATTATATATATGCAAGTATGTAGAACATTGAACATAATGGACATAAATCCATTTGGAGAGTTTTGAGCAGTTCGGATTTGTGTATAAATTTAGTAGTGTAGTTCGGGTTTTCCATTAATTAACTATAATTATCTTTCGCTCTTTTTAATCTTATGGCTTAGCTTTAAAATATGCAATTATTTTGTCTGTTAAGATCCAGTGTGTTAGAAAACGATCAGCTTAAATGGGCCTAATTAAATTAGAATAGTCAACTGTAGGACTACATCGAATTCCATATTTCTTGCGGAACTTGTTAACATTCCAAATATCATTAATACATCATTTCATGAATTGAATTTGGTTATCATTTGGTTCTGTACCCAATTTTACTGGTCCTTCAATTAAATGTTTCAGAATAAATTTAACAGTTTGTACAATAGACCCAAGACAATCAATACGCCGCCCAACCAAAACCACATTGTGTTTAAACTTCTTAAATCATATCAGTCATGTACAGGATTTTATTCTCTCTGTGTCATTGTCCTTTTCCCAGCAGTTATTCTTTTTCAAATCAGCAATGGATAGAACTTTAGTCGCAAAAGATGATCCAGCTAGGATAGCATCATCTGAGAATGACTTGGAGATTTTTGCGAAGCTTGCATTGACAAAGATCTCATATACATTCCTGATTTGCTTTATGTCCATGTCTTCCAACATCTTGCCAGCTGCTCTTGTTGTACGTGTATTTTCAGTTAATACAGTGATTGTCTTAGTATTCTACATTTATGAGGGAAATTCTGCTATTGTTTTGTTTTTGTTTGCTAATCCCCATTACTTTCTGGTTGTTTCTGATCCATTTAATAATGACGAAAAAGTCAAAAGGCAGTGACCGTCATATTGATTGACATGAAGAATGTGCGAGTGATGATTATAGTTACGATGACTAAATGGATACATTATCATTTGTTTAAAATATGTGAACAACAATATTAATAAGACAACACGTCATATATCATCACACATGGGTACAACTGTCACACTGTCATTTTCCATTTATTTATTTATTTATTTATTTATTTATTTATTTATTTATTTATCTATCTATTTATTTACTTATTTATTGCATGACTAAACGTGTACTACTTTAGTTACCTGATATTAACAGAAGTTTAATAAATTATAAGCTCGTTCAAGATGATTTTCAATCACTCTCTATTAACATACGTTTATATTTTCCGGAGTTAAATGCACTATACATGACATGGCGCTAACATCAGTAGGTCAACCGATTTCAGTCGAAGCTGGAACATATGATTTGACGACGTCACATTTGTAAACATAGGAAGACAACACCAAGCTATGTCGGATTGTCTTCAGCCCAGGTTAAACTCTTTTATGTATTTCAGCGCCCTAGCTGATCACAAATATTTATTCGAGCCTTATTTTTATCTAATGCACTCTTTTTCGTCTCAGATCGACTTACAATTAGCGGGCTTGCCTTTCTTTATTACCTCTCGAATCAATTTGTGCGCCACATGCAAATGTTATTGTTATTAGATTAATCACTAACGGAACTTGTCGAATGTATCACATTACTACTTTTGCAGCGCTTACGAAAAGGAATGAAATTACGAGTGACTTCGTTGACTGAAATAAGGTGTGGCACCTCTTAATTCTAAACTGATTATTTTAATATCGTTTAAACCTAACAGCTTGATTACTTCAAAGAACGGTTTATGTCAGATAGCTTTTTTAACGAATCATTTCCTTAATTAAAAACTTTGGTTAGATTGGAAGAATGGTGAAATTCATGTTCGACGGCGGTATAGGGGCCTTAAAGCGTGAGATTTTCTTTGATAAAAAATGTATTTACTTTGCATAATAAAACATATCGAGAATGTATTTTCTTTTTAATATTGTTATATCTTATCTCACACATGGGTTACAGAACAGCGATCGCTTTTTAATTTTTTTCGTACCAATTTTTTGTTCAAGCTAGACATATTAAATATTGTAATATCGTGATTTTTACAACCATCCGTTATTACAATACAGATCCGTTGTTCAGTTTCTATTCTGAGAAAAAATAAATTACATTTTATTGAAAATGCCTTTTTATGCGATAGCCTATACAATATTTTCATTTCACGGTTTCCTTGGAATATATTACATGATGGATGGCAGTGAAAACAATTGCATATAAATAAACGAAAGCGAATACATACTCTGCAAGTAAATTTTTCTGTTCTGAGTTTTGAATTAAAAAATTAAACTCTTTAATTTCAATGAAGTTTTCAGGTGATGATCAGAGATTTCCGTCGGTGAATCACAAAGAAAACAAAAGATAAAATATCAAATAAATTTACATTATTTAAGTAACATAGCAGAATATTTGATTTATTCAAGAACCTACGAAGTATAAATTTCATTTAAGCATTTAAAAATATACAGTTGTGAAACTTATTTGGCATTACACAAGACTTTAGTAGAATCTACCTTATGTTAAACAAGGATTTTTAAAATAAGTTATTATTTTCACCGTTTACAATACTATCTCTACAACATTTGACTATATTACTATGATGCTTGCAAAATTTGACGTTATTCAGCCGATGTTATTGATGGTTATAATTTCGAGCTTTCGCTCTTAAGACGTTTCTGCTCTGATTTATTGTTGCATTCGTAATCCCTTTTTTATGCAACTGTTTATGTAATTCTGACGCATGTTTCATATTCTCGGTAGAGCATCTATTGCGAATATAGTAGCAAATGTTTGATTATAAATATTGCGCAACACTACCAACCCCTTCCTGAGTTGAAATAATCCTCTCCACAGTGAGAAAAATACAATTATAATGAATGAGGTAGAGCCTTTTAAACTTCATTCAAAATATTTGTTATTAGGAACGCGAGTGTTCCAATGTTTTATAATCTGATTAGGTTTACTGTCTTAAACGAGACACTAATAACTGTTTGAAAAACTCAGGCCAAATGGTTTTATTCGGTGTCATAAAACTGTATTAACATAATGAGAACTGAAGACAAAATTATAGCCTTGAAAAACTCAAATCACCTAGTTTTCAATAGCAAGAAATTTTAATGAATGAATTGAAATTCAAGGCTATTCGAATCAGAGGAAATACGATCTGTCTCTTGATTGATAATGATAATGTGCATGCTTTGTCATCGGTACATTACATAGTTTGACCTAGACAGATAGACACGGTATCGTCTGTATGAACAAAAGAAGAACAATCATGTTTGTTGTCCCTTTGCTATCCACACTTACCCCTTTTAAAAATCTTATTTCATGTTTTCAGAAATGCTACTAAATCAATAAGTGCCTCTAAAATAGAATGTTTCAAGTAAACAGCTGTAAGCATAGGTTAAATGTAATGCACATTTACTTGTTCGTGCCGTCAATACCATTACTCACGAGCTGCTTATAAATTCTCTCGAAAAACGTGCTGACCACTCAAGCTGAAAGTACCACATAAGTGACCACTGCAACAAAAACAAATTACCATTTGCATTGGATTTGAAGCATTATTTGAAACGGTGTTTGTTTGGGGGCTTTGTATTTGTGATTATTCCTGTCCAGTATGGTTACAAGTTCAGTTTCACAGTCCTAAATGCAATATTTACCGCACATTGAAGAGAGAGTATTACAAGGCAGAGCCAGGAAAGTAAAGTAAGCAATGACCAAACACATTTGAAAAAAAGATGACTAGTTTGGTATCTGAGTTCGTTACTTTTTAATTTTTGCTTTGAATCAGATAAGATAAATCTTTTATGTTTCCAGAAGTTCGGACGCATTCAGTTCACTGAAGGGTTTTAATAATCTCCATGTTGAAAACAACAGGTTTTATATCGATGCTCAGAGTTTAATCACATGCTTTCCCTCTTTATTATGCATTGATTTTGTTAGACAAAGTGGTCCGCCACCTTGAAATTTTATTTCAATATATAACAAGATTTTACAGTTTATTTAAAATGAGATTTGAACATCAACTGTTTAATTGGTGACATTAATAGACGATAGGTTATGAACTGTGGAAGTCAAAACCCTGCTAAAGAGGCAATTCTTAGCTTCTTCTTCAGAATTCCTATCATGGGTAAGGTGTCAGTCAGGTGGTTTTAGAATGTCAAGGGTGCTTTCTTTTAAGATGGTGCGGTAACATTGAAACTAAACTGGAATCTTAATTTCCAATATTTACTTAGTTGCTCAGTCTGTCTAGACCGATTTTGACAATTCCGGATACAAGATCTTACTTCTTCTGCCAAAGTGATGAAACTGGTGCGTAGTTGATATCTGCGGATCACTTAAAAATTTTCCGTAGAAATTCAGAAAGATTATTTGGAGTACACAATGCTTGACTGCTACAGAAGCAAACCAGCCATTCATGCATTTTTCCTGCGTAGAAGTATTACCTGTGTGTGACTTGGTTAATCATAATTATTAGCTTTAGTAAAATAATAATAATAATAATGATAATAATAATAATAATAATAATAATAATAATAATAATAATAATAATAATAATAATAATAATAATAATAATAATAATAATAATAATAATAATAATAATGATAATAATAATAACAATAGGAAGATTAGTAGTAGTAGTAGTAGTAGTAGTAGTAGTAGTAGTAGTAGTATCATTTTCTGAGGATAATAAAGGCATCTCTTTAATTAATTTATCCTTGGTGATCGTCGCTACTACTACTATATTTACTAATTCTGTCAGTGCCATCATTGGAATAGTCGTTACTCTTTTCATTATCTACACTGGGTAGTCTAATCAACGTCAGCTGCCTCATCATTTCTTAACAATATGATCTAATGTCCTTTCTGGCAGTTTTTTTTTTTTTGAAAGCTTCATCAGGTCTACGTTGATTCTGTTCCTCATTTGATTAATTTATTAACATATCGGGATACTAATTGGAAAACACACGTGTTGTTAGCATCTTTGACAAATCTGTATGATGTATTTAAGCAAAACAGTGAATTAAACTTTTCCGTAACGTTCCGCACATCCCATTCTGCGGGTAACCTGCTTTCAGGTTTTGATATGCTCCTACAATCTTCCAGAGTACTATGTGCATGAATCTGTGAATTTTGTGCCGTTTATATAATATACGCTGCGATAATTCTCTAAGATAATATATTCTCATAATATACTCCCGTACAATCTAATCTGTAAACATATTGCAGTCATAATTTTCTCATACAATCAGTAAAAAAAATATAGTATAGAAATATAGCTACAATCAATACAAACTATTATCATACAAGAAAACAAGTCTCAATGAAAAATATTATGCTAGCCATATATGCACACAAGGGAAAAACAAATCCTGCATAATATATTGTATACAGTATAGTTTCGATCAATAATCAAATTGGTATGCAGTTACAGCAGAAAATTGGCTTGACTGAAGAATAACTTTCTTGCGCGCATAGTTCGGAAGACTCGCCACGGGTTAGTGTGCACTTACTTAGATCAAACACTCATGTGTAGTTTAGCTAACGTCATGGGGTATATAGAGCTTTGATCTCTAGAACTAAATCAGTTCCAAGAGGCCCATATTGATACTACTCATTGCGAAATTAATGCAGACCAATGATGATATCTAGAATGTATGACACTGAAACTCTTGAACTTGTCATAACTGATTTAACTTGCATTTCAATTTCCTACGATATCTCGCTATATATATATGAAGGTTGGTAGGTAGAGACATAGATAGATAGATAAACAGAGGTCTAGAGAAACAGAGAAAGAGAGCGACAGAGAGATACTGGGGTTTAAGGGGGTTTAAGGAACTGTGATTCTGGTTTGTTTCGAAAAGAGATGCTGGTTGTTTATATTTTTTACAAAACTAATGGTCTTAGTATAACTTATTAACAGCAGCGAGACGTTTCGCGACAAGAATATTTTACTGGTATTGTATATTGCCTCCATTATACACTGAAAAAATCTATCCCTACAAAATTTCATTGTGTATAAGTTATCATGTTGTAGCTATTAATGAAGTAGGGAACCGAAGACAGTTTCATTGATGAACTGATTTACCATGATTATATAATGTATATATCAAGCTTGAAAAGGCATTACGTTTAATTTGATTTGTGACATCCACCTTGCATGAACGTTTGCTTTCATGTCACATTCACTCGAGTTGGTGGCGTCACGGATGGGATCAAAAATATAATGTCTCTCCATTAGAATGAATTGATCTGAAAACTTATATTTTATTTTTGTTTTCCAGTCGATTTTAAGAGCTTTATATTACGCTAGGACCTTAATGTCAAATAACAGAGGTTTTCGGATATAACAGTCCACCACTGTCTTTAATACATATCCGATTCACATAGATCCTAATCCCACTCCTCCGTGTCGATTCCTTATCACCTCAAACATGCCCCCATCCCCACCCCGGTAGCTATTATTGCCAGTTGTGAAACTCGTCTGTATTAGCATTGCGTTGTGTCCATTCAACGTATCTTGTATGCCTGTAGTATGTATTGTTACGTGCCTAGGCTAATACAAAGTAACAAAGAAAAGAGAGAAGCCAACAAGCTTTGTAAATTTAAAAAAAATAATTTATTTCCCTAGAAAATTACGTATACAAAGTGTACATGAAATAATATTTCTATACACGGGAAAGTGCACCTGCAATTAAAATGTCTTTTCCCTTGATGTGCCTGATCTCAAGATTATATTCCTGTAACAACAAACTCTACCTTAATAATCTTTGATTTTTGTTTTTCATCTTGTCGATGGAAGTAATGGGGTTGTGGTCACTAAACACAACAACCGGAGAAGGAGCTGAACTTAGGTAAACTTCAAAATGCTGTAATGCCAATATTAAAGCAAAATATTCCTTCTCGATTGTTGAGTAATTTCTTTGGTGCTTATTTAATTTCTTCGAAAAATAGCACACTGGATGATCAACACCATTTCTATCTTCTTGAATCAATACTGCTCCAACCCCAACATCACTTGCACCAACAGATAGTTAAATGATTGACTGAAATTTGGAGCTTTAAGAACCGGTGAAATTTTAAGTATGGCCTTTAATTTATCGGAAGCCTCCTGACATTTTTCAGTCCAAAGAAACTTGTTTTTCTTGCTCAATAAATTTGTCAAGGTTTCAGCAATATAAGAAAAATTGGAACAATATTTCCGATAGTAGCCAGCCATACCTAAAAATTGCATCAGATGCTTTTTACTGACAGCACAGGGAAATCAGAGATAGCCTTGACCTTAGCATCTATAGGTTTAACTTGTCCATGTCCCACAATATGTCCTAGAAAAGTTGCATAAGCACGGCAGAACTAAATTTTAGATAAATTAACTGTCAAACTTGCATCACTGGGTCTGTCAAAGAATTTCCGAATTGTTGTTAGATGGTCTTTCCAGGTGTCGTTGTAGATGATAACATCATCAATGTAAGCATCACAATTTTCTAGGCCAGAGGCAATCATATTCATCAAAAGTTGAAAGGTACTTGGTGATCCCTTCATCCCGAACTGAATTACTTTATATTGATAGAGTCCATCTGGAGCCACAAATGCCGAAATTTTCCTTGCCCTTTCCGTTAGTGGAATTTGCCAAAATCCTTTCAAAAGGTCAAATTTGGTGACGTACTTGGCATTTCCAATTTTATCAATACAGTCATCGATTATTGGTAATAGAAATGAATCTGTCTTTGTCACACTGTTCACCTTCCTATAATCAGTGCACATATGGAAAGTTTTATCCGGTTTCGGCACAAGTATACATGGTGAACTTCAATCACTTTTACTGGGCTCTATGAAATCATTCTCCAGCAAATACTGAATTTCCGTTTTAAGTATTCCTGTTTGAGAGGGTTCATCCTGTATGGTGTTGGTTCACAGGTTTAGATATCACAAGTTCAACGTCATGAAAAATTTTGTTTGTCCTCGTAGGAACATCTGGAAATAAGTGCTCATATTCAAATAATAACTGTTTAAGTTCATTCCATTCTTGTTGTTGCAAATGTGGAAGTTTCTGGTCCAGATTATTCATAAATTCCGAATTCCGAGGATTTGTTGCTCCAAAATCAGTAGAGTCCGATTGTATTCCTTCACTTAAATCCTCAGTTTGTGGGAAAGGTACAACTAAATTAATTGTATGATTAACCTGGCTATCTCTCTCAATATACTGGTACTCCATTAATTTATTTAAGTCGGAGTACTGTTATTATAGTTTAACTCATGCATTTGTTTTTTCTTAATTTTTTAAGGGCCGTAATACCTTAAAAAATTTAAGAAAAGTTTGAAGAATGAGCAAGAGAGAAAGAACTCTATTACAAGACTCAAAAGTTCTCTCAATTAAAGTTCTGTGAAACCATGATTTCACTTTTGACTTGGATTGCTGAATGCCAAATTCAAGCATGACTAGCTGGAAAATTTAAGACATAAAATTTGATCCTTGACTAGATTGGACAGATATGGGAAGGCCAAATTGAGTATAAAAAGAAAAACTTTATCAAAGCTTTTACTATAGTTTTAGTTTATTATTCCTCAAAGGAATTGCCCCTTGGAACCTTGTTGACACACACATAATGGTCTAGAAGTATTGGTTTCCTGACTTGGTCTTAGGTAAGGGACCAACATAATCTACCATTATTCTGCTAAATGGTTCGTCAAATGCAGGAATTGGTTGCAAATTAGCCTTAGATATCTTCTGATTGGGTTTTCCTACCATTTGACAAGTATGACAAGATCTGCAAAATTTACAAACATCACTTTTGATTTCTGGCCAATCAAAGTGAGTCAAGATCTTGTGATAAGTTTTATTAATCCCTAAATGACGAGCCAGAGGAGTTTCATGGCCAGACTAAGTATTTCCTGTCTGTAAGATTTTGGAACTACAATTTGATAGTTCACTGACCACTCGACACCAGCAGGTACCTCGCGAGGTCTCCATTTTCTCATAAGAATGCCATTTTTAATGAAATAACAGACAGGTACTTCAGTGGCTTCAGTTTCACTGATGGCCCTCTGAAACAAACAGATCTCAGGATCTTTTTCCTTTTCGTCGACAAGTGATTGTCGTTTGTCACCCTGAAATGAAACAAGAGAATGAGTAGTAAGGATCACTGAGATCAATACCTTTTAATTGATCCAAAGAAGGAGTGAACGTGACAAAAGCCTGACCAATACATGTGCAGCTAAAGGAATACTTTTCTTATCAACATCATTCTCAAGAGCTTTCTTTGCCATAGCTCTAGCAACTGCACAAGCTGGGTATAAATCAGGGAATTCTTTTTCAATAGGACCGACTTTCGGATCCAAACAAGGTTTGTCAGTTACAAGTGGATTAACCACAACCTTGTCTCCAGCTAGGTCGTTGCCTAGTAATAAATTAATGCCCTCAACGGGTCCTGAAACTAAGTCTGATGACAAATTTACACAATGGAGAGGAACATTAACAAAGCCGCACTCTACTCCCTGAATGAGAATACTTTCATTAGAAGAAGACTTCCCAGAAAAAGGCAAAGTACCTGATAATAAAAGACTCTGATAAGCTCCTGTGTCCCTTACAATTTTAATAGGGATAGGACTTGCCAAATCACCCAAGAGTGATATAGAACCCTTCGACATGAATGATTCATAATTCTCCATAATAAAATCAGACTGGGGTTTATTAGACCCAACAAATGTATTGCTTTCAATACATAACTGGGGGACCCCGAGTGGCCGAGTGGTCTAAAGCGCTGATCGTTACGGATCACTGCCATCTCACCTCTGTCTGCGTGAGTTCGAGTCCAGACTCGGCTAACGTGGGTACGTGAGAAAGCCTGCCAGTAGCTTCTCGTGGGTCGGTGGTTCTTCCCGGGGTTTTCCAGTGTTCTTCCTCCACCAATAATGCTGGCCGCCATGTATAGCCTATCTTGTGCTGAAAAATGGCGTTAAACCCTATAACAACAACAACAACAACAATACATAACTGTGTCCTTGATCTCTTAGAAATAAGAGCATTTGGGATAGGTCTATCTTGATTCTGATGCTTATATTTCAATTTGAAGCAATCGGACATAACGTGTCCTCACTTCTTGCAATAGGTACACGTAGGAAGAGACAAGGATTTTGAATCAAGCTTATCAGAAGCTTGATTTTAACAAGTTGTGCCAGAATGAGTTTTACAAGGAGTCGTATTAGGCTGAAATACCTTTCACCAGATGAGTGCTGAGTGGAAGACTTGCTTACAACAGGAACTTTATGAGTTAAGGAATACTCATCAGCAGCAAGAGCAGCATTTTCCAAGGTTTCAGTCTTATGCTCTTCAAGATAAGTCTTAATGTCACTAGGGACACTGTTTTTGAACTCTTCAAGTAATACAAGTTGTTTGAGATTTTCATAATCAAGTTCAACTTTCTTGGCTAAGAACCATCTCTCAAATAACTGCTCTTTTTCCCTTGCAAATTCGACATGTGTTTGTCCAGCTTCTTTTTTATAGTTCCTGAATTTTTGCCGATAAGCCTCAGGGATTAACTCATAACCCTTTAAGATGCATTCCTTAACCAAGTCATAGTCAGCACTTTGCTGTACTGACAG
>JAECUM010016564.1:0-15501 GCA_016617855.1 Megalonaias nervosa | reverse complement strand
CTTCTTTCTGCTGCTGTAAAAATTTCTCCGATTCTTCTTTCTGTCTTTGTTTAAAATCGTCGACACGTGGTAAAGAAGGAGAAAGTGGCGAAGGTACTGGTACCGGAACAAATTCTTGGGAAGAAGATAAAAAATCTACTAAATCCCAGTTGAAATCAACCTCTTCGGGAAGTAGCACTGTGTTCACTTTGGTAGCTGCTGCTATACCATTACTTCTTGTCTCCACAGCCGGTGCAATCCAATTCATTGTCTTCTTAGGTTCCGTCATGTTTCACAAAACAATACCGCATCGATTCACTGCGCACAGACGCTAGTGTGCCTATATAGGAAATGTGACGTCACAGGTAGCTCTCTTCGGATTGGAAGACAGACTCCGCGAAGTGACTGAATTTTGTAACGCGTGTTGGGATTGGTGAAACCTTTCAATCCGTTTCGATCCGGTCTTCCACTATAAATAAACGCGGTTCACTTCATTCCCTTCACCTGTTCTCGTCACAGAGAAGATGTTGATCGACGTAGAATCCTCTACTTTGGTATCATCGATGCTGTTCCGTACGGACTTACCCATGTATGTGTTACGTCAGAAATGGCAGGCATCATGGAATGATGCCGTGAATAACAAACTTCATGCCATCTAGCCAACCCTAGGAGAATGGACTCCTTCCTACAGAGCCGTCCGTAGGGAGGAGGTAGTCGTTGCAAGAATTCGAATCGGCCATACTTATTTAACCCACTCCTATATACTAAAAGGAGAAGACCCACCAGAGTGCATATCTTGCAATGAACCATTCACTGTTAAGCACTTTATGTTGGAGTGTTTCGACCTCCAATCTACGCGTAATCATTATTACAATGTGCATGACATTAGGGAACTCTTTGATACAGTTAGCGTTTCTTATATTATAGACTTCCTGAAGGAAGTAAATATTTATCATAAGTTATAGCTTTTATGCTATCACCTTGAACAGTTTTATGTGCTATATATATATACCGTCGTTAGATTTTAATTACCTTTCATCTGTTTTCGTTGTCATACATCATTTGCACTTCCCGTTGATCTGGAAACTTTATTTATCACCGTTACTATTTTATCGTTTTACCTTCAACTGTTTGGTTTCGTATCGCTGGTCGATACGTAATCTTTTACCACTTTTAAATAATGAAAGATATAACCTTTTGTATGGCGCTAAATAGCCTCATAGTGCTGGTGCGCCGTAAAAAATTCAATCAACCAACCAACCAACCCATGTATGTGAAAACAAAATGGACTGTCATCCGGATCACCGGTGCCACTATTTGGAAAAGAAGATGTTATGTGGAAAGACAAGGCTGTCTTAAGCGGACTCTCATCTACGGACCAGAAGTGAGACACAGTTTAAGATAAACTTTGAGAAATTTGAGGAAGAAAAGAAGACCTATGCGATGTCCTGTATGTTAACGGAATGGTGTTAACATAACATAATAAACAACGGCCCTTTTCAGGGCCACTTCCAATGCCTCGAAAAGATCTTAATTTTCATTTTGTCTCCAACCCAAACGAATATATAAAACCCTTACTCTTCTTATACACGAATACTCTTGATTCGTGTTTGTCTATAGCCCTCTCTCAGGTAGCCTGACGTCACAGTACTTCTCTTCTTTTTTTTTGCTACATTGTTACCAGTGTGACGTCATGCCACCTGTTCCATTCCTCTTGTCGCTATACAGACCCAGGGTATACTAGTCGCTATACAAAATTTCCATTGACGCTATACAGCCCCAGGGTGTGCTAGTCACTCTACACAATTTCCATTGACGCTATACGGACCCAGGGTGTGCTTTTTTTTCTTGACGCTATACGGGCCCGGGGGGGAGGGGGGTCTGTAATGCTAATTCCCATTGACGCTACGGTAACCCCTATTACTACTAACAAACCAACAGGTTTTAGCAATAGCAGTTAATCTTAAAGTTGGCCTTTCAGAGTCTTTATTACTCTTCTTTTTGCATTCATAACAGTGGGCCGAACTTTCGGCCTCAAGATCAGCCCATTCTAGTTTAACTCTACACCATTTTTAGCCGATTGTTCCGGCTTCACCTGATTATCTAACATACTATTGGATCTGTTCGGGTTCTTTTTCGTGGGGCAGTCCCTACTCATGTGACCCAATCCATGACAAGCATAACACTGATTTGCTCTGATAGTTTGGTAATTTTCTCCATAGTTAGTATTCCTATCCTTATTTTGCATATTCTCAATTACCATATTTATCTGTCTTGAATTTTCAGTCGACAGTTTCGCTACTGTGTCCACAGATTCTTGGAGAGCTTTAACTGCTCTGGTAAGGTTATCGATATTCGAACACGTATCACTGTCTTTGCTTTCTTGATTATTACCTGGCTCGGTATTGCTTTGCGGCAGGTCATGTTTAGACCTAAGAGCTCTGACGGGGATCATTTTTACAGGTTTCTGTGAATTTGGCTAGGGCCCTTCAAAGGCCTCGTACTCAATGGCACTAGCCATTGCATCATCAAGAGTTTTAGGATGCCCAAATTGAACATGCTTTCTAATTTCCTGATTCCCTAGCCCACATATATATTGATCTATCAAAATGTCTTCCCTAGCCGAAACGAGAATCGTCGGAAATGCGCGACAGGCTGGTCGCCTCAACGCATAACCATAGTCTGCAGCGGTCTCCGATTTTTGTCTTCGTCTATTTCTAAATTCGCATCTATAAGCAGTTTCCCTTTCTTTTGGACTGAATCTTTGTTCTAAAGCAGCCTTAAGAAAGTCAGTCCCCTATTTTAGTTCGGTCTAGATCACCTAGCAACCGTTGTGATATTCCTCTTAAACAAATTTGCAAGTTGTTGAGCCCTTTCATTTTTATTCCAATAAGCAATTTGCTCAAAATGTACAATATAATCCTGCCATTCCACGTTTTTGCCATTGAATTTGTTAGGTTCTTTTTCTTTCCTAAATCGTTCGTTACCTTCCAAGTATTTATTTTGCCCAAATTCATTCGCTTTGTTTGAATCCTTGCGACTAAAGTCAACGCCAGAACGATCGTACGCATCACAATTAGAATTGTGTACTACCGAGTTTACGCCACGCCCACTTGATCTTAAATTGGGCACACTGTCACACGAAACTCTGGCTTCCTCGGCATCTGACGTCACGTGACCGCTATCTGCCGCCGAAGAGCGAGTAGAAGTTGAACGCGCGGACCCGTTTGTGCAACAACCATTTAAACAAAGGGAAATATTACACAATATATTGTCGTCCCAAGCAGCATCTCGAGTTTTGGAGAGATTCCTTGCGTGCGAATTGTTTCTGTCAGCACGAAGGTAACGGGACTTCCGTTTTTCTGTTTTTTGGGAAATGAAGCGACGTTTCAACAGTGGAAAAAGAAGCAGTGTTACCGCGTGGCGGACTGTGTACATTCTGCCTTTCAGCGAATTCGTCCACAAAATAACCTAGTTTATTTTCATTGAGTGTGTCTTGATGATACAAATCATTAATAGTGTCTTCATGTGTGTATCTGTGTGCAACTGGTTTGTGTGCCTACACATGCATCACGGTTGGTGTTTGTACATGTTGCAACGGATTCAGGTGGATTACTGGCACGGATGCCGTTCTTATCCTCTGTCGGTGAGTACATTTCTTATTTCCTAATCTTTAATTTACTATCTGAAACGCACAAAGGTATTTCATCATGATGATTTGCTGCCTTGCGCGTATGGGGGGATTCTACCTAGATATTGTTCCCCTGCGGGTCCGGGGTTGTAGAATTGGCCCGCCGTGCCTCGCTACGTTTCGTAAGAGGCGACTAAGTAGAGGCAACCTGTTTGCCGTGGGTTGCGACCCGTGTCGTAGGAGGAAAGGATCCTGGTAGTTGAGCAGAGGCTTTCCGATGCAATACACTACTTTGGCCTCTACTTCTTCTAGACAGGTGGTCGGGATGGGCCCGGTCTCGACAAATCGGCTGGTCACGACGAGTCCTAGGAGGACTTTATTTCTCGCTCACTTTCTTTATCTTTCTCGTTGTATCTCTCTTGATACCACCGTTGCCCCTACATTCTATCCCTTTAACTTTCCCTTTTCCAAGCCTTAGAAGACTTCCTAGAAGGCGGTGGCTCAACGGGTCAATTGGGAGGTAATTTTACCGACTGAGTATGTCTTATGGGATGAATCAGGAGGTGAATTTACCTACTGAGTATAACATCTGTGTATCCCTGGCACTTGAAAAGTGTCCCCTTGTTGGGCTCCTTGGTGGGCGGGGAGCACGCGTGCTGAATTTTAAATACACCAACATGGATATTTCCAAAAAAAATCAACTCAAGCGTACCAAAACTGGATCTGACTCAGATGACGAACCATCTGGTGTAGATTCATTTCCACGCTTCATGATTATACAGTCTAAAGATGCCACAAAACCGCTTAATGTACTCTCTCCGTTTGTGATCGAGAAAACAATTATGGGACTGATTGGAACACCAAAAGGTGTTAAAAAGTTAAAATCGGGCTGCCTACTTGTCGAGTGTGAGCGACGAGGTCAAACAGAAAACCTCAAGAAAATGACAACATTTTTCGATATTCCAGTGACCTCGTTCGCCCACACAACACTCAATTCGTCCAAAGGCGTGATTCGCTGTCGTGACTTGGCTGGAGTCAGCGACACGGATATCATTGAAGGGATGAAAAACGAAGGTGTCACTGCAGTCCGTAGAATACGTATTAAACGTAACAACAACCTGCAGGACACCAACACCATTATACTCACCTTCAACAAGCCAACAGTACCCAGAGTGGTCAAAGTTGGCTTTCTGCAAGTGAAGGTTGATGTGTACATACCAAATCCACTTCGATGTTATAAGTGTCAGAAATATGGTCATCATGAAGACCGCTGCTCAAGAAGCCAAATATGTGGCCGATGCGGAGATCATTCTCACCAGGAATCTGAGTGTAGAGCCACTCCGCATTGTGTCAACTGTGGAAAGGAGCACCACGCCAATTCCAAGGATTGTGATACCTGGAAACAGGAGAAGGAAATACAGAGGGTTAAATACACATCCAACATTCCCTAGCTTTCCGAAGATTGAAAGCTCAAAAAGAAAAAACACGGTTGAAATTCACATCGAATAACTCAGAGAGCTATAACCAACCGTTTTCATTGTCGGAGCTTATGGAATCTTTGAATAAGGCCCATGATACATCTGCTGGGCCTGACGATATACATTACCAGTTTTTGAAACACCTTCCAGAACCATCCTTAACAGTTCTTCTGAAAATCTTCAATGATTTATGGATTACTGGTAATGTACCAAAAATTTGGAAAGAAGCAACAGTAATACCAATTCCAAAACCAGGCAAAGATAGCGCAGATCCTAGCAACTATAGACCTATATCATTAACTAGCTGCGTTTGCAAAACAATGGAACGAATGATCAATTCTCGGCTTGTATGGTATTTGGAAACCAACAATTTAATATCTCCCTTCCAAAGTGGCTTTCGTTATGGTCGTAGTACCAATGATCATCTGGTTAGACTGGAAACATTTATTCGCGACGCTTTTATCAAGAAAGAACACTTAGTAGCGGTTTTCTTTGATTTGGAAAAGGCCTATGACACAACGTGGAAGTACTGAATACTAAATGACCTACACGATCTGGGTCTAAAAGGCCGACTGCCCTCGTTCATATCAAACTTCCTCTCAGACAGGGAATTCAAGGTACGAGTGGGCTCTACCCTCTCTGATATGCACGATCAAGAGATGGGTGTTCCCCAGGGCAGTATTTTATCGGTGACGCTTTTCAACATAAAAATTAATAGCATCACCAAGTGTCTGACTCCTGGTGTGGACTGCTCCCTATATGTTGATGACTTTTTAATTTGTTACCGATCCAAGCACATGCATACAATTGAAAGACAACTACAGCAAAATATCAAGAAGATTCAAAATTGGGCCAATACTAACGGTTTCAAATTCTCGAAATCAAAAACTGTATGCATGCATTTCTGTCAGTTACGAAGACATCATGATGGACCTAAACTCACGCTGGACGGAACACCTATTCCAGTTGTTGAGGAAGCAAAATTCTTAGGTATTATCTTCGACAGAAAACTGACCTTTATTCCACACCTGAAGAATTTGAAAGCTAAATGCTTGAAATCTCTAGACTTACTTAAAGTAATAGCGCACACCGACTGGGGTGCCGATAGGAAAGTCATACTCAGTTTATACAGAACATTTATTCGCTCGAAACTAGACTATGGTTGCGTTGTCTATGGTTCAGCCAGGAAGTCCTATTTGAAGATGCTAGACCCAATTCATCATCAGGGAATAAGACTTGCCTTGGGAGCATTTAAGACATCTCCGTGTGAAAGCCTACTCGTTGAAGCGAACGAACCACCTTTATCACAACGTAGAGAAATGCTTTCTGCACAGTATGCTCTCAAATTAAGCTCAAACCCTCTGAACCCTGCTTTTTCGGCTGTTTTTGAACCCAAATATAAAACCTTATATGACAATAAACCAAACGTCATACCTACCTTTGGCATTAGAATATTACCATGCCTTGACAGTACCAAAATTGATCTTTCAAAAATTCTGAAAACGACCGTCTCCGAAACACCTCCCTGGCTACTTCAACAACCAAAGGTACTTTTCACATTACACGATGGAAAAAATCGGAGACAAACCCTTCCATCTTCCACAACTCTTACCATGAACTAATCGCCCAATTTGAAAATTATACAAGAATATATACTGATGGATCAAAAGATCAGGAAAAGGCTGCTGCAGCCTTCGTTAGTGGAAAACACACAACAAAAGTTCGCTTGCCAAATGGTACATCCATTTTTCAGCTGAAATCAGAGCAATAGACCTTGCATTGCAATATATTGAAAGCAAGCGTATTTTAAATAGCATCATCTTCTCCGATTCACTATCAGTACTTCAGTCACTACATAATAGAAAACTGGAGAATCCATTATTAGCCAATATTCTCCTCAAACATACTGAGCTGAGTACCTCACACAATATAGTATACTGTTGGTTACCCAGCCATATTGGAATTAAAGGTAATGACAGAGCAGACCGCGCTGCTAAAATGGCCCTATCACTGGAACCATCTGATTTTAATACACCGTATACTGATTTTAAACGTAGTATCAAAGAATGTTTACGTCGGAAATGGCAGGCATCATGGAATGATGCCGTGAATAACAAACTTCATGCCATCAAGCCAACCCTAGGAGAATGGACTCCTTCCTACAGAGCCGTCCCTAGGGAGGAGGTAGTCGTTGCAAGAATTCGAATCGGCCATACTTATTTAACCCACTCCTACATACTAAAAGGAGAAGACCAACCAGAGTGCATATCTTGCAATGAACCATTCACTGTTAAGCACTTTATGTTGGAGTGTTTCGACCTCCAACCTACGCGTAATCATTATTACAATGTGCATGACATTAGGGAGCTCTTTGATACAGTTAGTATTTCTTATATTATAGACTTCCTGAAGGAAGTAAATATTTATCATAAGCTATAGCTTGTATGCTATCACCTTGAACAGTTTTATGTGCTATATATACCGTCGTTAGATTTTAATTACCTTTCATCTGTTTTCATTGTCATACATCATTTGCACTCCCCGTTGATCGGGAAACTATTTATTTATAACCGTTACCATTTTATCTTTTTACCTTCAACTGTTTGGTTTCGTATCGCTGGTCGATACTAAACCTTTTACCACTTTTACATGATGAAAGATATAACCTTTTCTA
Organism: Megalonaias nervosa; assembly: GCA_016617855.1. NCBI lineage: Eukaryota > Metazoa > Mollusca > Bivalvia > Unionida > Unionidae > Megalonaias > Megalonaias nervosa. Next base: position 7,739 of record JAECUM010016564.1, on the reverse strand, counting down.
TGGCGCTAAATAGCCTCATAGTGCTGGTGCGCCGTAAAAATTCAACTAACCAACCAACCAACCAACATTCCCTATCCAGAGGCCAGAAAGCTTGTACAGGCAAAAACATCTTTTCCTGGCCCATCCTTCTCCACTGTAGTGAAGAACAATCCCAAGGCAACGAAGGACGCTCAAACGCAGACAGATGCACCCGAGTCAACATCAAGCACTAACACCCCCCATTACCAAGCACAAAAAACCACGGCATCTACCCAAACAACATTCAATAATACTCAACAACCGAAATCACCTAAGAACAAAAACAGATCACAAGGAAATAGGCAGCAAAAGGGGTCAGAAGACCCCATCAAACTCTATAACAGGTTTGGGGACATTGAGAGCATGGATGCAGAAGATACTGCTCCATGTTCTCAAAGTAGCTCCAGACCTAACAAAAAAATCATCCCCGTACTTCCTCCGTAGAAATAACCATATAGATTCTCTCCGCGAAAAGTCTAACCTAGCTCCAAAATCTCCAATCTAAACTTATAATGAAGAACACGATCATACAATGGAATTGTCGAGGACTTAAAGCCAATTACAATGATATTCTCCTGCTTTTAAACGAATATGATCCTGCAATACTATGCCTTCAGGAAACCTTTTTAAAAGATACGGACAACATCACACTTAAAAACTACTCCCTGTTTAACACCTACTTACAGAACGTTGACAGGGCCTCGGGAGGGGTTTCTATTGCTGTGAACAATTAGAGCCCCACATAGCGTCATTCCTTTAAACACAAATTTGCAAGCCATTGCTGTGAGTGTCACTCTACATCGAGTGATTACTTTTTGTTCTATTTACATACCACCAAACACCAACTTATTACCAAACGAATTAGACACGCTTGTTCAACAACTTCCTGCACCATTTGTTTTACTCGGTGATTTTAATGCCCATAATATTTTATGGGGATCAAATTACATAAGCGACAGGGGCAAAAGGGTCGAAGATTTTATTACTAGACACGACTTGTGTCTATTTAATACCAAATCTCCGACGTACTTGCACCCAGGAACTGGTACATACACATGTATCGACTTGACAATTTGTTCTCCTTCACTACTTTTGGATTATAATTGGAAGGTCGCTGATGACCTTCACAGCAGTGATCACTTTCCAATCTCTCTTAAGAACACCAACGTTACAATTGATGACACGATTCCACAGTGGAATTTAAAGAAAGCTGACTGGACCAAGTTTGAAACACTTTGTACAGCTAGATTCAACAGGAATACCGTCCTAAACGATATTGATCCTATTCGACAATTTACATCCGTCTTAATTGAGATTGCAGAAGAATCTATTCCTAAGTCCTCGCCGAATTGTAAAAGAACCCCAAAACCGTGGTTCACTAAAGAATGTAAAGAAGCCATTAGACAACGCCGAGAAGCACTGAAAAATTTAATAATCGTCCAACGCCCGAAAACTTAACTCAGTACCGTATTGTTCGGGCCAAAGCTCGCCGCATAATTAAAGAAAGTAAACGAGCATCATGGAAAAAATATGTTTCAACTTTAAACTCTCGTTCCTCAATAAAGAAAGTTTGGGACACAATCCGCAAAATAAACTGGAAAGGGAAAATACATTTCTTTCCGACATCTGAAGCTAAATAATAACAATTTCAATACCAAACATGAAATAGCTAATGTACTTGCCGATTGTTTCTCCAAAAATTCCTCATCGTCTAATTATTCAGAAGCTTTCCGAAGATTGAAAGATCATAAAGAAAAAACACGGTTGAAATTCACATCGAATAACTCAGAGAGCTATAACCAACCGTTTTCATTGTCGGAGCTTATGGAATCTTTGAATAAGGCCCATGATACATCCGCTGGGCCTGACGATATACATTACCAGTTTTTGAAACACCTTCCAGAACCATCCTTAACAGTTCTTCTGGAAATCTTCAATGATTTATGGATTACTGGTAATGTACCAAAAATTTGGAAAGAAGCAACAGTAATACCAATTCCCAAACCAGGCAAAGATAGCGCAGATCCTACCAACTATAGACCTATATCATTAACTAGCTGCGTTTGCAAAACAATGGAACGAATGATCAATTCTCGGCTTGTATGGTATTTGGAAACCAACAATTTAATATCTCCTTTCCAAAGTGGCTTTCGTTATGGTCGTAGTACCAATGATCATCTGGTTAGACTGGAAACATTTATTCGCGACGCTTTTATCAAGAAGGAACACTTAGTAGCGGTTTTCTTTGATCTGGAAAAGGCCTATGACACAACGTGGAAGTACGGAATACTAAATGACCTGCACGATCTGGGTCTAAAAGGCCGACTGCCCTCGTTCATATCAAACTTCCTCTCAGACAGGGAATTCAAGGTACGAGTGGGCTCCACCCTCTCTGATATGCACGATCAAGAGATGGGTGTGCCCCAGGGCAGTATTTTATCCGTGACGCTTTTCAACATAAAAATTAATAGCATCACCAAGTGTCTGACTCCCGGTGTGGATTGCTCCCTATATGTTGATGACTTTTTAATATGTTACCGATCCAAGCACATGCATACAATTGAAAGACAATTACAGCAAAATATCAACAAGATTCAAAATTGGGCCAATACTAACGGTTTCAAATTCTCGAAATCAAAAACTGTATGTATGCATTTCTGTCAGCTACGAAGACATCATGATGGACCTAAACTCACGCTGGACGGAACACCTATTCCAGTTGTTGAGGAAGCAAAATTCTTAGGTATTATCTTCGACAGAAAACTGACCTTTATTCCACACCTGAAGAATTTGAAAGCTAAATGCTTGAAGTCTCTAGACTTACTTAAAGTAATAGCGCACACCGACTGGGGTGCTGATAGGAAAGTCATACTCAGTTTATACAGAACATTTATTCGCTCGAAATTTGACTACGGTTGCGTTGTCTATGGTTCAGCTAGGAAGTCCTATTTGAAGATGCTAGACCCAATTCATCATCAGGGAATAAGACTTGCTCTGGGAGCATTTAAGACATCCCCGTGTGAAAGCCTACTCGTTGAAGCGAACGAACCACCTTTACCACAACGTAGAGAAATGCTTTCTGCACAGTATGCTCTCAAATTAAGCTCAAACCCTCTGAACCCTGCTTTTTCGGCTGTTTTTGAACCCAAATATAAAAACTTATATGACAATAAACCAAACGTCATACCTACCTTTGGCATTAGAATATTACCATGCCTTGACAGTACCAAAATTGATCTTTCAAAAATTCTGAAAACGACCGTCTCCGAAACACCTCCCTGGCTACTTCAACAACCAAAGGTACTTTTCACATTACACGATGGAAAAAAATCGGAGACAAACCCTTCCATCTTCCACAACTCTTACCATGAACTAATCGCCCAATTTCAAAATTATACAAGAATATATACTGATGGATCAAAAGATGAGGAAAAGGCTGCTGCAGCCTTCGTTAGTGGAAAACACACAACAAAAGTTCGCTTGCCAAATGGTACATCCATTTTTTCAGCTGAAATCAGAGCAATAGACCTTGCATTGCAATATATTGAAAGCAAGCGTATTTTAAATAGCATCATCTTCTCCGATTCACTATCAGTACTTCAGTCACTACATAATAGAAAACTGGAGAATCCATTATTAGCTAATGTTCTCCTGAAACATACTGAGCTTAGTACCTCCCACAATATAGTATACTGTTGGTTACCCAGCCATATTGGAATTAAAGGTAATGACAAAGCAGACCGCGCTGCTAAAATGGCTCTTTCACTAGAACCATCTCATTTTAATACACCGTATACGGATTTTATACGTAGTATCAAAGAATGTTTACGTCAGAAATGGCAGGCATCATGGAATGATGCCGTGAATAACAAACTTCATGCCATCAAGCCAACCCTAGGAGAATGGACTCCTTCCTACAGAGCCGTCCGTAGGGAGGAGGTAGTCGTTGCAAGAATTCGAATCGGCCATACTTATTTAACCCACTCCTATATACTAAAAGGAGAAGACCCACCAGAGTGCATATCTTGCAATGAACCATTCACTGTTAAGCACTTTATGTTGGAGTGTTTCGACCTCCAACCTACTGTTGACAATTGTTCTGCTCCCTCAGCGGGATCCCCCTGCGGGTCCGGGGTTGTAGAATTGGCCCGCCGTGCCTCGCTACGTGTCGTAAGAGGCGACTAAGTAGAGGCAACCTGTTTGCCGTGGGTTGCGACCCGTGTCGGAGGAGGAAAGGATCCTGGTAGTTGAGCAGAGGCTTTCCGATGCAATACACTACTTTGGCCCCTACTTCTTCTAGACGGGTGGTCGGGATGGGCCCGGTCTCGACAAATCGGCTGGTCACGCCGAGCCCTAGGAGGTCTTTACTTCTCGCTCACTTTCTTTATCTTTCTCGTTGTATCTCCCTTGATACCACCGTTGCCCCTACATTCTATCCCTTTAACTTTCCCTTTTCCAAGTCTTAGAAGACTTCCTAGAAGGCGGTGGCTCAACGGGTCAATTGGGAGGTAATTTTACTGACTGAGTATGTCTTATGGGATGAATCAGGAGGTGAATTTACCTACTGAGTATAACATCTGTGTATCCCTGACACTTGAAAAGTGTCCCCTTGTTGGGCTCCTTGGTGGGCGGGGAGCACGGGTGCTGAATTTTAAATCCACCAACATGGATATATCCAAAAAAAATCAACTCAAGCGTACCAAAACTGGATCTGACTCAGATGACGAACCATGTGGTGTGGATTCATTTCCACGCTCCATGGTTATACAGTCTAAAGATGCCACAAAACCGCTTAATGTACTCTCTCCGTTTGTGATCGAGAAAACAATTATGGGACTGATTGGAACACCAAAAGGTGTTAAAAAGTTAAAATCGGGCTGCCTACTTGTCGAGTGTGAGCGACGAGGTCAAACAGAAAATCTCAAGAAAATGACAACATTTTTCGATATTCCAGTGACCCCGTTCGCCCACACAACACTCAATTCGTCCAAAGGCGTGATTCGCTGTCGTGACTTGGCTGGAGTCAGCGACACGGATATCATTGAAGGGATGAAAAACGAAGGTGTCACTGCAGTCCGTAGAATACGTATTAAACGTAACAACAACCTGCAGGACATCAACACCATTATACTCACCTTCAACAAGCTAACAGTACCCAGAGTGGTCAAAGTTGGCTTTCTGCAAGTGAAGGTTGATGTGTACATACCAAATCCACTTCGATGTTATAAGTGTCAGAAATATGGTCATCATGAAGACCGCTGCTCAAGAAGCCAAATATGTGGCCGATGCGGAGATCACTCTCACCAGGAATCTGAGTGTAGAGCCACTCCGCATTGTGTCAACTGTGGAAAACAGCACCAAGCCAGTTCCAAGGATTGTGATACCTGGAAACAGGAGAAGGAAATACAGAGGGTTAAATATACATCCAACATTCCCTATCCAGAGGCCAGAAAGCTTGTACAGGCAAAAACATCTTTTCCTGGCCCATCCTTCTCCACCGTAGTGAAGAACAATCCCAAGGCAACGAAGGACGCTCAAACGCAGACAGATGCACCCGAGTCAACATCAAGCGCTAACACCCCCCATTACCAAGCACAAAGAACCACGGCATCTACCCAAACAACATTCAATAATACTCAACAACAGAAATCACCAAAGAACAAAAACAGATCACAAGGAAATAGGCAGCAAAAGGGGTCAGAAGACCCCATCAAACTCTATAACAGGTTTGGGGACATTGAGAGCATGGATGCAGAAGATACTGCTCCATGTTCTCAAAGTAGCTCCAGACCTAACAAAAAAATCACCCCCGTACTTCCTCCGTAGAAATAACCATATAGATTCTTTCTGCGAAAAGTCTAACCTAGCTCCAAAATCTCTAATCTACACTTATAATGAAGAACACGATTATACAATGGAATTGTCGAGGACTTAAAGCCAATTACAATGATATTCTCCTGCTTTTAAACGAATATGATCCTGCAATACTATGCCTTCAGGAAACCTTTTTAAAAGAAACGGACAACATCACACTTAAAAACTACTCCCTGTTTAACACCTACTTACAGAACGTTGATAGGGCCTCGGGAGGGGTTTCTATTGCTGTGAACAATAGAGCCCCACATAGCGTCATCCCTTTAAACACAAATTTGCAAGCCATTGCTGTGAGTGTCACTCTACATCGAGTGATTACATTTTGTTCTATTTATATACCACCAAACACCAACTTATTAATAAACGAATTAGACACGCTTGTTCAACAACTTCCTGCACCATTTGTTTTACTCGGTGATTTTAATGCCCATAATATTTTATGGGGATCAAATTACATAAGCGACAGGGGCAAAAGGGTCGAAGATTTTATTACTAGACACGACTTGTGTCTATTTAATACCAAATCTCCGACGTACTTGCACCCAGGAACCGGTACATACACATGTATCGACTTGACAATTTGTTCTCCTTCACTACTTTTGGATTATAATTGGAAGGTCGCTGATGACCTTCACAGCAGTGATCACTTTCCAATCTATCTTAAGAACACCAAAGTTACAATTGATGACACGATTCCGCAGTGGAATTTAAAGAAAGCTGACTGGGCCAAATTTGAAACACTTTGTACAGCTAGACTTAACAGGAATACCGTCCTAAACGATATTGATCCTATTCGACAATTTACATCCGTCTTAATTGAGATTGCAGAAGAATCTATTCCTGAGTCCTCGCCGAATTGTAAAAGAACCCAAAAACCGTGGTTCACTAAAGAATGTAAAGAAGCCATTAGACAACGCCGAGAAGCACTGAAAAAATTTAATAATCGTCCAACACCCGAAAACTTAACTCAGTACCGTATTGTTCGGGCCAAAGCTCGCCGCATAATTAAAGAAAGTAAACGAGCATTATGGAAAAAATATGTTTCAACTTTAAACTCTCGTTCCTCAATAAAGAAAGTTTGGGACACGATCCGCAAAATAAATGGAAAGGGAAAATACAATTCATTCCGACATCTGAAGCTAAATAATAACAATTTCAATACAAAACAAGAAATAGCTAATGTACTTGCTGATTGTTTCTCCAAAAATTCCTCATCGTCTAATTATTCAGAAGCTTTCCGAAGATTGAAAGATCATAAAGAAAAAACACGGTTGAAATTCACATCGAATAACTCGGAGAGCTATAACCAACCGTTTTCATTGTCGGAGCTTATGGAATCTTTGAATAAGGCCCATGATACATCTGCTGGACCTGACGATATACATTACCAGTTTTTGAAACACCTTCCAGAACCATCCTTAACAGTTCTTCTGGAAATCTTCAATGATTTATGGATTACTGGTAATGTACCAAAAATTTGGAAAGAAGTAACAGTAATACCAATCCCCAAACCAGGTAAAGATAGCGCAGATCCTACCAACTATAGACCTATATCATTAACTAGCTGCGTATGCAAAACAATGGAACGAATGATCAATTCTCGGCTTGTATGGTATTTGGAAATCAACAATTTAATATCTCCTTTCCAAAGTGGCTTTCGTTATGGTCGTAGTACGAATGATCATCTGGTTAGACTGGAAACATTTATTCGCGACGCTTTCATCAAGAAAGAACACTTAGTAGCGGTTTTCTTTGATCTGGAAAAGGCCTATGACACAACGTGGAAGTACGGAATACTAAATGACCTACATGATCTGGGTCTAAAAGGCCGACTGCCCTCGTTCATA
>JAECUM010016563.1:0-32336 GCA_016617855.1 Megalonaias nervosa | reverse complement strand
ATATATATATATATATATATATATATATATAACAGTTTCTAGCAATTTTCACGAAATGTAAAGTATTTACTTTTGCAATCTCAGGAAGACGCTTTTACCCTCTTGCATTATGTAGACTTCTTCCACAATCTCATATAAATTGATTTATTATAAGTTCATTGCGGTGCACAAATACCAAGGTATGGTTAGGTTACCTGTTGAAGATAACTTTCTCCCTGCTAAGCTGATGGCTTATCAGTAAAGGCCTTGGTTTCCTGGTTTCATGGACAAGTAGTTTTGTTTGGACCTGAAAGAGAAAAGTGATAGTTGTATGTTCAAGATAAGTTTGTCAACACTTGAGGCCCATGACCCGTTCTTTTTCAAGCCGTATCTAAAATTAAAAGCTACACTTCTGCATTCATATTTTAAGGCAGGGATCCAACAAAATATCGATTACAGAACATACAGGTATGTGGGCAAGATTTATAACGATTGAAGAATATAGTTGTAGAAGTTGACGTTGTTCCAATCATAACATTGATGCTAAAAACATTTTAAAGTTATTACTGGTAAGGTAATTTGGACGAAAATATTGTGTTTGTAAAGTTCAATGGATTTAGGATGATTAAAAAAAAAATCTTCGAGCTTTCATTTAAAATAATGTCATACGATTCAACTCGTTCAGAAAATATAAGCATCATAAATAAAAAATCTTATAAGAAATGAGAATTGTTAAGATAAAAAATACATTATATTCAAATGACGAATTAATAAATTACAACATTTGTAAAGATGAATAAAGATGGACATTCTAAAAGATGTACACTACACCGATCTAATGAAATTGCCAAAAACTAGAAAATAAAGAAAATGAAGAAAGAGAAAAACCGTGAGTCAAGCAATAGAATGGATGAATATTAAATTAATATTTTAGCAAATTTCAGTATTTCAAAATATATCAATCACAACATATATCCTCAGAAAATTATTAGTTATTAAGTATATAAGTGAAAGTTGAGGATTTATTCACATGTAAAAAATATATCAATGTACTTTTTCAACAACCAGCTGATATTATAGGTATATAATCTTAAATATGATACATAATGTTTGTTCTATGTTTACAACATCTAGCTCTTATTATGTATATCTATATTTTATGTAATTCCTGGTACATGATTTTATTTAGTTTTCGTAGTTTATATTCATGGTTGCAAACTGTATATAATATGTTTTGTTATAAATTGTGTACGTGATTTGATGGCGTAGTTTCTCCTTGACTGATGGGATATGGAAATTTCGAGAAAAATTATGGGATTTTCCATAGGTTACGCGAGGTCAGGTGAAATATACTTAGGTTATCAAAATCAATAGTGAATGCTGCCACGTTGGGTCTACTGCGAAGTACATTCGCAATAGATGGTGTTTATCAGGAGAAAGTTAAGCTATCAGATTAATTCCGATTTCTGTAGTCATTCACACTTTTTGTGTTCCTGATGTAAGTCTGCAGACCATGTTTTATGTTGTACGCATATATTTGTCGAGAGGAAAAAATATTTTTGGTTTGTTCAATGGTTATAGAAAGTGGTCGTTATTTGTTCATTACAATTATTCTAGAACTGATATAAACATTATTCAAAAGAATTATGGACAATGCCATCTTGACAACGTTACGGTTCTTGGAGGACCAGTAAATTTCTGGCATTGAAAACTATAAGGGACTTTACATTCGTTTAGGACTTTCATAGAAGTTTATACTGACTATTTTGGATTTGCTTATTTATATTGCAAGTTCCTCTCACGTTTTTAATGTATCACTTTAATAATTAAAATGTGTGTTAAGTTTTATAAAACTTGTTGGTTTTGCATCTTTTTTGTTATTTAAGTTTGTGACCATAGGGTGGAATATTTTGGCAGAATGATATATGCAAGGTATTCACAAAATCACAATTTGAAAATAATTTAGGTCAAATGTTTTCATCGCTCTGCCATATGTGAAAAATAGATGTTTGAAATAAGAAAGGAAGAAAAGACGAACTTTGAATCTGCGCAAGTAAAAGCAGGTACTGTCATTTTGAACGAAGTTCAAATCATCTGTCTTTTCTGTCACATGAAGACATTTTTACACTCATGAAATTATGTCGGCCTTGTTTGCAATCTTTTATTAATTAATCTATTGTAAGTTCAATGAGGTGCAAAACTAACAATTTATTTCTAGGTTACTTTGCAACGGTACTAGCTAACCTGTCACTTATCAGTAGAAACTAAAATGCTTGTCTTGGTGACAATGAATTTGGGAGTTATTTGGACAACATAAGGAAAACAGAGAGGTGTATGTTGAAAAAAATGTTATCCAGAAATGGAGCCAATAATCGGTCCTCCCATTCTTTGAGCCCTACATATAACAAATTTAAAGTCTAAAATATAATATAGATATGATTATAATATATAATATATAAAATATATATTTTTTTTAAATTGTATTTATATTTTCCGGCATTAAACAACACTTCAACTACAGTAGATTCATACACGCTGGCGAAATCTACAAGACTTGGACTAAAATTTAATATATTCTGTAACAATAACGTTTCCCACCGAAACGTTTAGTACTATGTGATATATCCTTATAAAGTAGAAACGGAAGCAAAATCGTTATGTCGATGTAAACTTCACCTTACAGCTGTTACAAAAACTGTAATATAAATGAAAATCAATTGATTGTAACGTTCAATTGATTTAAGATTTTTTTAAATATATATTTGAATATTATTATAATAACGTTCAATTATGCAACAATTTCAGAAATCGTAATCACGATTAAAAATGTTGAATCTTAAATAAAACAAAAAGCGATATACAAAATGTATTATATTGGGTGTGTCCATAAACATGCTATAAGAGGCACTTTCAAAATCCCTATAAACATAATCTGAAAAGTGGCCAATGAGTTTTTTGTTTGTTTATTTTTTTAAAAGGAAAACGGAGAAGCGGCAAAAATTTGTACGTAATCGTTTTTGGTTTTAGGGATTTGTTTTAAAGTAAAGCAGAGAAACGGGAAAATTTGTATCCTCTAACTAGAAAGGACCCTCCCTAGCCAAACATGCATGAATCAAGTCATTGATTGCATCATAAGAAATTAATACATTTTATACATGTTGAAAATAGACAATGCTGTAATCAGCTGCGAGCTGCAAAAGTCAGTTGTGATAACGATAAATATTTCAACACTTGCTCGTTAAGGTGAAGGGACTTTGAAACCGAAATGAATTTATGTGATTAGAACATATTTAATTTGATTTGGCTTGGTGAACTTCGCTACAGCGAAACAAGTAGGTCAAAGTGTGCCGAGTGGATCGATATGTTTATTCATCATATGTACGGTTTGAGCCTATGGACTTTAAACAAGCAATTATACAATACAGACATCTGCTTTACAAATCGTGTCTACACAAATTGTAAGACACGTTTCGTGTACGAGAGAGAGAGAGAGAGAGAGAGATCCCTGCTATACATTGTTAATATATGCGTGCTGTTAAATGTGTTATGTGTTATGTAGCAAAATCGCGACCCACGTTTATAGTTTTAACTTTACACTACATCCATGACTATCACTCATCATCCCCTTTATACCGTTACGTGGGCATGCACTCTTTTGCATTAACATATTTTTGAAAACTAAATATCATATAAACATAAACACTCCTGGTTTATGTATGCAAAATCGGCAAACGAGTGAATGTAATTATTTCCCGGATAAAATATGCTGTTGGAAGTAGATTGATTTTCATTATAAATATAGCTGCACATATTAAACACACGCACACACTAACACGCAAACCTATATATTTGCATAATTGAATGTATTGTGCTAGAATGTCAGACTGTAGGCTTTTGACTATGAAAATTTAGAAATTTACAATGCAATCTGAAGTATACCTTCAGCAACAGCTGAGCACCAGAAACGTATTAGGTCACATTGATCAAATGCAGTTTTCAATCGATCAGCTTGTTCTAAGTTATAATTTGATTCAAAAGTTTAAGGTCCGGTTAATTCCTGATGTTGATATCTACATAAAGAGAAGTAAGCTCCATTACACATTAAAAGAGACGGCCACAAAGCGGATTCAGTTATGTAGTTACATACATGAAGCAAATCACAAACTGACATGTAGACATGCATAAATTATAGCAATCTGTAAGGAATACACGGTTAGATAGTTATTTCTGTAATCGAGCGTACAATTATATTTCATCGCAGCAGCTCATCCTACATCCTGGAACACCACAGCCGGGTTCTAGCCGCAGTTTTACAACACATCTTTACTGTTTTGGCTCAAAGATAAATTTTAGTATCTTTCATATTATCTGCTTAACAAGAATGCATTTTAAATTTAAATCTTTTCAGTTAGAGTCAACTGGTGAAATTATGACATTTATATAGCATTCATGTTGCATTTGCCTTAATTGATTAATGCTACCTCATCGAATACTCAAGAAAGAAAACATATTTCTCACTAATGGGTAAACCTTCAAGAACTTTGCTAAACCACTACTGTTTGAATATGGAAACGATTTAGGTTACAGTGAATTGCATGCAATTGCTTCAGCAGACCTATTGATCGTTAATAACATCAAATTGCCAGGAATACAACCTTTTCCTTTGAAAGGCTTCCGTACTGTAATGCATCTCAAACTTTAGAGAAGTTGTACACGTCACAATTTATATGGCAGAGATAATATTCAACAACTATTGTCAACTACCCTAAATTAGTAACAAAACTATCAACGGCAACACAGTAAATATCGTAATGGTAGTAGCTGTAGTAGCATTTATAGTAATAGTAGCTGATTTCTTTGTTGGTCTTAACGGTACTTTGAAATAGTAAACTTGCACCCTCTGGTGTAGCATTTGATTTCTCAAACACTGGAAAGATTCCTTATTATCAGCAACACAAATCTGATCTAGCGTGGAATATGTCTGCCCTGCACCAATGCACAGGAAACATTCCACTATTATTTACCAGGGTATACACCCAGAAGCAAGAATAGTATGCGCAATTATTGGCAGGTTACCTTTAAGGCAGTGACATGAGCAGCAGAGAGGGTGAACCCTACAACTTTTTGCTCGAGTCCGTGAGCAAAAATAAAGGTTCCTACAGAGGCTGAAAAAACGAGGTCAATCACGTTAAATTAAAGCCTCTAACCGAGCATATTTCCATACGGTACAGAACAGACAATAACTCGTCTGGGTTAGCTCATTTTTGTTATTCCATCGTTGACGTATTTTTTTTTCAAATTTTTATACGACTCGTTTCCTCGCCGGGTCACTCAATTTTTGTCGTTCACCCGCTCTGCTGCTATAAATTAAACAGCCATTATAAATATTATCAATAATGAATATTGGAGAACCACACTCAGCTAATTAGTTCGAGAGCGATTAGAGGCAATTACAAGATATTTACCCGTCCGTGATTCTGTTAAGCAACAACTACAATCACGTCAGGAATCTCAAGTTGAATTTGAAGAGGATACAAAACAATTATTTAAACCTCTTACAGAGACTACTAAAGGTCTTCTTCCTGCTTTAGAAAAAACTGCTGAAGCAACTACAAAAATAGCAGAAAGAACAAAACAGACAAAAAGGATTTTACGTGGATTTCCAGCTGATATAGCTGCTGCTACTCAACCTGAAGGCGCTGAAGCAGCAGCCCCTAAACCAAAACCAGAAGGTTCTGCAAGTAATACTGAACTGTTAAATAAATTTAATGAAAATGTTGTTGTATTTATTAAGAAGGAAATTAAGAACACAAAACAATTAGCCGCGTTTGCTGGGGAAGGTTTTAGTTGAAGAGATAAATTAATGAAACCTGAACACGCGAAGGATATTAAAACTCGTGAACAATGGCAAAAGGTATTATATCGCATATATATGGATGTTGAAAGAATTAAAGCTGATAATCCATTATATCAAGATTATGATAATGAAATTGACAATTTAATCCAAACAAGAAGACAAGCAAAAGAATCAGAAAAGCAAGCAAAAAGGGAAGCAGGAAAATGTAAAAAACAAGAAAAGGAAAAATAGAAGGACTACTACCGTATACAGAAAGAGAAAAACAACAATCTCCAAAATCACGAATACCATTGCTACAATCTCCAAAAAGACAGAAACCAAGCAAAAAGGAAGAGGAGGAAGAAGAATGGCAAGACGCTGCCGTCAGTACAGACGAATGGTGGAGAAGACAGGAGGAGAAAGAAAAGAGAGAGAAGAAAGAAAAATTACAAAAAGATTTAGAGAATTAGGATTGTTTGAAAAAGAACCTCCTACTGGAAGTGGATTTACTACTCAAGGAAGCGGTTTTGTTACTTGCCCCAACAATATCCTTGCCGATGTTGAAAGACTAGAAATCCTCATCGGAGGAAAACGAGCTGGTAATAATTCCCCAGAAATAATTAATGAAGCAGCTGATATTCGTAAACAATTATTTACAGGCGGTATCATGGATATTAATGTGTATCGATCCCTTATTAATGAAATCGCCGATGACTACCACAGTCATTAAATATAATTAGATACAGTTACTACAATAAAATGATCGTATATAATACTCAACGTGGACCAACCATGGTCAGAGTAATAAATTCACGATTACCAGTATACAAAACGACCTACGGAGATGGACTAGGTGATGTTGTTCAGGGTCTATTTAGAAGGATACCCCCAAAAGCAATACTTATTGCAAAGCAACTGGGAATGAAAGCTATTGATGTTGTTCGTGAAAAAGGTAGTGGTGCTGTTGGTGATGTTGCTAGTAAAGCATTTTCAGCAATCAAGGATAGACTAGCACGATTAATGCGACGAAAACCTCAGCCAGCAAAATTACCTAGCACTGAAGTAATGCCTGCAAATATTAGTAAAATAATAAATCAAGCTGCAAATAAAAAACTAGCAGAGTTGGTTAGTGTACCAATGTCAGAAAAAGAAAAAAATATAACCGCTAGTCTGATAGCTGGAAGTGGTCTCACTTCCCGAAGTAGTTTTCGTGTTAGACGATAGCAAATATAGTAAAGATGTTCAAACGTGTATCTGATCCCGCATTTGACATGGACTCACCGGTTCTTAAAGATGAGTCTGTGCGTGATTATCAATATTATTCTTATGATGCACGAATTCCAGATCAGCGTGGACGAATTGAACTTCAAGTTCAAGATACAAGTAGGTATTTCTTACCCGCTGAAGCATTTATTGAAGTAGAAGGTAGACTCTTACGAGCAGATAATAACGTATACGGAATTGGTGATCGAGCTGGTTTTGTTAACAATGGTGTCATGGCTTTATTTAACAGTGCCATATATATCATTGACGGAAAGAATATTGAATCAGGCTTGGAAAACGTGGACGTTGCCACGACGATACTTGGTCTTGCAAGATACAGCGACGATTACTCAAGGTCAGCTGGTCCATCAATTCCACTGTCACATATATTTGGATTCTGCAGAAATGTTAGGAAGGTTATATTTGGCGCTAAACATACAGTGGTACTTGTTAGAAAAGTCACCAACAATGATGCAATATGGCGTGATGCTGCAGTTGCTGTAGATAAAGTAATGCTGACAAAACTTTCGTTGTGGATGCCAACAATGACTCCATCGATTACCGAAGAACAACGGTTAGTTTCTTTTATGAACAGTGGTGGTAAATCAATGTTGTCATGGTTAACTATGACCACATATAGTATTCAAGGTGCTGTTGCTGGTTTATTTACATGGCAGATAGCATCACAGCAGGGGGTGTCAGCACCACGACATATATTTATTGCGTTTCAGGAAAATGCCAGAGTAGACTCACAAGAACGAAATCCAATGGTGTTTGATACGCTTGGGGTTAGTGAAGTTTCTTTAAGGATAAATGGACATCAAGAACCTTCCGAAGAAGTGTTGCTAAATTTTGAAAATAATCATGTTGCACGTGCATATCATCGATTGATGACATTTATGGGACGTGATCAGAATGCTGATTCTGGGTTACAGATATCTCAGCGTGATTTTACAACACTGTATCCAATATATTACTTTTCACTAGAACACTTAGATTTGTTCAGACAATCTGTCGTTGATATACACTTTCGAGCTCGTGTAGCTCGACTGCCCGCTGGTGGTTATAGGGCAATCGCTGTTATACTCAGCGATAAATCAATGTTACTTGAAGGTGTTGGTGGACGAATGAGAGTTATTGATGCCCCAGTAGAAAACATGTAATTAGATCACTCATAATAATTATAAATGTCACATCTAGTTAACGTCAGTCTGACTCCTGGTCAGATTAAAAAGCTACAATCATCATCAAAAAATAATTGTGCGGCAAAAATATCACTAAAGCGAGAACAAATCGCGAGTGGTCCGAATAAGCTATCATTATCAGAACGCCAGCATAAGCATTTCAATGAAGCAAAAAGATTGAATAAGGGTATAAAACTCAATCTTTCTGCGAGTGTCATTAAGGACATCGTTAAAACGGGTGGCATATTTCCACTTCTCGCAGCAATACCAGCATTAATAGCCGCTGCAGCCCCAGCTGTTGCAAAAGCAGCTGCATTAGGCGCTGTTGGAACCGCTGCTGGAATGGCGTTAAAGAAAGCAACGGGTCAAGGAATTATGCACGCAAAAAACTTAAAAAAAAGATCACGGGCAAAACGACGCGGAAGACGTCTAAGATTATCAGGCCCAGCATACGGTCGCGGTCTAAGATTACCAGGGACCCCACATTCATGGTACGGAAAACGTCTAAGATTACCCCGATAACTTCGTCATCGAATTCGATGATTCTTCCTATGTCCAATTTTGATTTACTTAATGCCGCTAAGCAACTGAATATAAAAAACTTTAGAGGAGTTTTTATGCGTGATCAATTACCTCCTCTTGCGATGCGACAAGAAACTGGTATTATTAATCTCGATAAAAACTCTGGACCAGCCACCCATTGGGTGGCGTATGCAATTGATCCACGTGGAATTATTTATTTTGATTCGTATGGGTTGGCACCACCAAAGGAATTTTTAAAATATGTAAACACAGTGCAAAGCAAGAATTCG
Source organism: Megalonaias nervosa (assembly GCA_016617855.1). Classification (NCBI taxonomy): domain Eukaryota; kingdom Metazoa; phylum Mollusca; class Bivalvia; order Unionida; family Unionidae; genus Megalonaias; species Megalonaias nervosa. The sequence goes on along the minus strand of JAECUM010016563.1, from coordinate 23,262 downwards.
ATGCGTTTTAAAATCTGGTATTCAACATTACCAACACAAAAAATAACTGATCCGCCGATATGCGGTCGAGATTTACACACTTTCCCACTATGTCAACACGTGGTGGGTGTACTTTTGCACTTCCCCGGGTTGATTATATGGGGAGGGTGTGCAAGTTTCTATTGAAACGTAGAAAAAAGGCCCTAGGATAAGTTAGTTAAGTTTATATGTAACTGTACCGTCCTAGAGTTGAAGTTCTTAGAATTAAGTTTATATGTAACTGTACCGTCCTAGAGTTAAAGTTCTTAGAATTAAGTTTATATGTAACTGTACCGTCCTAGAGTTAACGTTCTTAGAATTAAGTTTATATGTAACTGTGCCGTCCACAACAAAACCTTGTATATAATTGCTGTAAATATGCTTGCTGTAGATACGTTACTGTAAGTACGTTACTGTAAATATGCTTGATTTGGGAGGGGGGGATTGTTACATAAAATCGCAATGCCTAGACAGCCCTCTGAATTTCTAATATTTCGTTTCGATTAGGAATTCGCTGGGGGGGGGGTGTCTATGCGAATGCGTCCATAGGATAAGTTTATATGTAACTGTGCTGTAAATACGCTACTGTAATTAAGATTCTGTGTTTTGTGCTGTCCTTAATTAAGATATAATCATAATCATATGTATATAATCATCTTCATATGTATATAGTCATATGTATATAATCATCTTCATATGTATATATAATCATATGTATATAATCATCTTCATATGTATATAATCATCTTGAAACAGTCCTTAGGGACTATTATTTTTATATTAAACAAGCATATGTAATATAATGAATTCTGAAAACATTAATGTTATTATTTCTGCGATTAAAAAATTACAGCATAACGGTGTAAATATATCTGATAATCTTAATCCTGAAAAAATTCTATGTGATTTTGAATCATTACAACAACGAAAATTAGAGAACAGGTACACACTACCATCTGATTATAAATTCATGAAATTTATCCAGCAGGCATTGTTACAGTCGCTGGCAACAGCTACAGATAATCAGGTAAAGTTGTTTGTACTTCTCTCGCGAGCTATTGACAAAATTAAGCTAGAACTATCTCATGAATACGAACAAAAAAAGGTTATAAACTTTCGTATAAGACAGTTAAGAGAGCATTGTGAAAATGAAAGTGAAAGTGAAAGTGAAAATGATAATGATAATGAAAGTGAAAGTGGAGTTAATGTGATAATGGCTAAACAAAATCCCTGGTAAGTATATAGGTTATTTATTTATAATTTTGATTTAACCCAGTAAAAAAAAAAAACTATTCTGATCCGATTCGGATATTTTTTTTTTATTTTTTTATTTTTTTTTAATGACGCATTGTGATAAAACGCTCTATGATCTCACATACAGATTTATACTTAACGTTTCAATCCGTAAATCCAAAATACGTCCTTGCTGATCAGTAAGTTTGAAATGTATCCTTGATAATAACGGATTATGTTCACGTATATAAACGGGGTTAATTGGTTCAGATACAATTAACCACCCGGTTGGCGCTTGAGGCTTAAATGTATATAATATATACCCTTGCTGGGCCTGGCTAGATTTTGAAAGATCTACTTGATAGCTGCCATCAATTACATCACATACTAGATTGACTGCGATCGTTGATGTTATATTAACAATTTGAGGCGAGATATGACGGCCTCCACCGTATGGATCGTTGTTATGTTTAAGTATGACCGATGACAGGATTATTTTTCTCCATGACTCAAGTATTTTGGGGAAATATTCATCAATAAGGTCGTCAATTGTTTTCTTCATTTCAGCGTTATTTAAATCTGGTATTATAAATGTTTGTAAATCTTTTTCTGTTATTTTGTAATGATCAAGAAATAATTGCTTAAGTTTTGGATCTGAGTAAGGATTTCCATTGAGTTTAGCCGCAGAGTTTATATTACTTCGATTGGCGATATATAAATAAAAAAATATCCCATTTAAATGTTTTATTGTTTCGATTATCTGATTTTTTACACCATCGTCATAATGTTGAGACAATGAAATAAGTAAACTTCTTAAATCATTAAGTGTTTTATCGTATTCGGGTTTAAGATTATTTAAAAATCCTTTAAGAAATTCTTCATTAACATAAGATCTATGCGGGTAGATACTAAATGCTGCTGTATTTATTTTGGGGATCCTTTTACCGTCAAAATCGGTAAAGTAATATTCATTGTCGCTTGGATCAATTTTAAATCTCATGTAAATCCATTGATTTTTATTTCGATATTCTGGATCTTTAATGTATTTTTTTTCCGTTGTGAGAAATTCATTTTTGGTTGGTTCTATTATTCCATTATAAACAGGAGGAATATCAGGCCATCCTAACACAGATCTGATAGAGCTTTGATAAATGTCTACGAGATAATCAGGGGAATTTATTTCAATCACCGCTGATAATGTTGGTTCGTAAACAGTGATTGCTATTTTGGATTCTTTTCCTGTAATAGATTTAATTCTGCGTTGGAACTCATCATTAATCTGTTCTATTTGATAACTGCCCGTTGAAATTCCAACAACTTGCCAATCAGGAGTTCCATCAGGTTTATTCTTATTCGCAAATACCAGTGAATTGTTTGCTGGTAGTCCACCGAATGGTTTTGACCTGATATTTGGCCAGCTATTATAAACTCGTAATTGCGCTAATGCTATTTCACTTGCTGGAATTGCAGTTGGAAAGTTAACGCTAAATTCAGGATTGGTCAAACTTAATGATATCATAGTAGTTTTTGACGGCGTTGTATTAGTGACGATCTTCTGTAATAGTTCCAACGTCGACATTATTTAAAATACTCCGTTATTTAATATAACGCAATCTCATGAATTCAACCTTCAGTTATTTACTTTATCACTAAAATCGCTAGCGATTATAAATGCGTCATCGTAGGTTTTCATTATCATTGCGAACTCCTCATCAGATATTTTACCATCGCTGAGATACGCAGAAAGATACGATGATAGTTTAAGTTTAGAATAAGATGTTGTTGCTGTGTGTAGTTTTGTTATGTACTCGCTTAATTTATCATTTGTACAAGTAGATATTTTCTTAGCGATAATACTAAGAATGCCTGCGCATGTTGTTGCCGTTGAAACGACGATTGTTGCAACTGCAGGTGCTGTCATTGTTACTGTTTATAATAATAATCCGGTTCCAGCAACAACAGCGGAAACTGAGTAAACGATTATATCAATAACAACCATACGCCTGCGATATTTTTTTACTTTTATTGTGTAATCGTCGAAGATATTTTTTAGTTTGGTTTGACACTCACATACTTGAGCGTATCTGTGACGTTGAACGTCGATAAGTGACTCAGTCACTTGATTCATTATACTAACAACGTCATTTAATTAAGTTTCAGCTACGAATTCTAGGCACCACCAGTAACGTCTCGGGGGCATTTCCGTTGATGTTAACGTAAACGTTTCTTTGATGTTCTTGGTTAGCATCACCAATAGAGGATTATGATATACATTCGGTAATAATGAAGTGGCCGCAGTAATTTACAAACCGTACATAGATAACCTGTATAACCCAGTTACTTCTGCGGTATGTTCGAGAGTGTTATTTTGCGGTGTCCATGTTGTTGATCCTGATGCTACATTGACGATCTGATTGTGAGGAATTTTAATCAGATTAGTTTTTTGAACAATACTAGGTATTCCGTTAATAATGTCGTTGAGTTTCAAGTTAATTTCGGAGAGTTTGATATCAACGGTTGGTTGTTCCCCAAAAAAATCTTTAATGGGTTTGTTTATGTTTCTACGAAAATTTAAGAAAAGTTTGTACGTGATTAGTAAAAGTACCATTGAGTGTATTCATTTCATCATTGATTGTTTTTAACGAAGTTGTTATAGGAATTTTGCTATCGTCTACATATTTCTTCGTTGCAGCGTCGAAATCTGATTCTGGTGTTCTAAGATTATTAATACCATTATTATTCATGTTGAGAAATGCACGCATTATACCACCGTTGACTAATACGTACGTAGATTCTTGATCATCGACGAATTTTTTTGTTGCTGCATCTGTATCTACGGTTGGGTTTCCAAGGTCTATAATTTTATTTTGGTTCATAATAATGTGACCCGTAAATGAATCACCAGCTCGCCTGATAAAATCGTTAACTGACTTACCAGAATCTTGTATTTTACCTTGATCAGAAAAAATAACGATATTATTAATAACCGCGGTGGGGATTCGTATAAGAACATCTGGCAGTTGTATGTTACTCGTTTTTAATCGCCCTTGTTTATCCTGAAAAACAACGACTTCATTTTGATCCAACAGAGCCTAATGCAGCTGCTTTTGCAACAGCTGGGGCTGCAGCGGCTATTAATGCTGGTATTGCTGCGAGAAGTGGAAATATGCCACCCGTTTTAACGATGTCCTTAATGACACTCGCAGAAAGATTGAGTTTTATACCCTTATTCAATCTTTTTGCTTCATTGAAATGCTTATGCTGGCGTTCTGATAATGATAGCTTATTCGGACCACTCGCGATTTGTTCTCGTTTTAGTGATATTTTTGCCGCACAATTATTTTTTGATGATGATTGTAGCTTTTTAATCTGACCAGGAGTCAGACTGACGTTAACTAGATGTGACATTTATAATTATTATCCTGATTTTAAATCAGGCGATCTAATTACATGTTTTCTACTGGGGAATCAATAACTCTCATTCGTCCACCAACGCCTTCAAGTAACATCGATTTATCGCTAAAGTATAACAGCGACAGCTCTGTAATTAGCAATAGCTCCTCGGTTTACGCGAGCTCGAAAATATATGTCAACGATTGACTGTCTGGTTAAATCTAATTGTTCCAGCGAAAAGTAATAAATCGGATATAATGTTGTAAAATCTAGCTGTGATATTTGTAAACCAGTATCAATATTTTGATCACGTCCCATAAATGTCATCAATCGATGATATGCACGCGCTACATGATTATTTTCAAAATTTAGCAACACTTCTTCAGAAGGTTCTTGATGTCCGTTTATCCACAAAGAAACTTCACTAACCCCAAGCGTGTCAAATATCATTATGCTTAGATTTTGTGAGTTTACCCGTGCAGCATCTTGTAATGCAATAAATATATGTCGCGATGCAGAAACACCTTGTTGTGATGCTATTTGCCAAGTAAATAAACCATTAATGTTACTTTGGATAGAATCTGTGGTCATTGTCAACCATGATAACATCGATTTACCACCTTGACTCATAAAAGAAAGCAAATGTTCTTCTTCAGGTATTGTTGGGGTCATTACTGGCATCCATAAAGAAAGTTTTGTAAGAATTACTTTACCAGCATCAGTACCAGCGGGTCGCCATATTGCATCATCGTCGGTACCCTTTCGCACAAGTGCAATTGTATGCTTAGCTCCAAATATAACCTTCCTAACATTTCTACAGAATCCAAAGATATGTGATAATGGAATTGCACATGAAAATCTTCTCCTTGCTCCGATTAACATTGCTCGACGTGATCTAAATCCTAGGTTAAAATCTGGATCAACACTATGAACCACCGGCCACACATCAGCATCAGCGTTGTTGGCGAAGTTTCTTGGTCGTCATATTTCATAATGTTGATGCTCTGGAAAATTAGAAGTATCCTTTGAAAACATCATTGACGGACCAGCTGATCTTGAGTAATCATCACTATATCGCGCAAGACCAAGTATAGTCGTGGCAACGTCGACGTTTTCATGACAGACCTCAATCTCTCGTCCATCAATGATATATGCTGCACCTTTAAATAAGGCCATAATACCATTATTAACAAAACTAACACCCGTTTCAACTGCGTATGGAGTATTATCAGCTCGCAAAATTTCACCTTCAACCTCGATAAATGCTTCAGCGGGTAAGAAATATCTGCTTGTATCCTGAACTTGTATCTCAAATCTTCCACGCTCATCAGATGTACGTGCGTCATAAGAATAATATTGATAATCGCGCACAGATTCATCTTTTAAAACCGGTGCGTCCATGTCAAACGCGGGATCAGATATACGCTTGAACATTATTTATTATTATCGTCTTCGTCTAACACGAAGACCGCTTCCTGCTATCAGACTAGCGGTTATATTTTTTCTTTTTCTGACATTGGTACATCAGCTAATTCTGCTAGTTTCTGATTAGCAGCTTGATTTATTATTTTACTGACATTTGCGGGCATCGCTTCAGTGCTGGGTAATTTTACTGGTTGAGGTTTTCGTCGTATTAATCGCGCTAGTCTATCCTTGATCGCTGAGAATGCTTTGCTAGCAACATCACCAACAGCGCCAATACCTTTCTCACGAACAACATCAATAGCTTTCATTCCTAGTTGCTTTAAAAGCGGTATTGCTTTTGGGGCCATCCGTCTAAACAGACCCTGAACAACATCACCTAGTCCATCTCCGTAGGTCGTTTTGTATACCGGTAATCGTGAATTTATTACCCTGACCATGGTTGGTCTATGAGTATTGTGTATGATCATATTATTATTAAGTGATTTTATCACTAATTGCATCTAATTACATACTTAATCACTATGATAATCATCGGCGATTTCATTAATAAGGGACCGATACACATTAATATCCATAACACCACCTGTAAATAATCGTTTACAAATATCGGCTGCTTCATTAATGATTTCTGGCGAATTATTGCCAGCTCGTTTTCCTCCAATGAGAATTTCTAGTCGATTAACATCAGCAAGGACGTTATTGGCACAAGTAATAAGGCCACTTCCTAAACCACTTCCAGTTGCGCCAGGGTCTTGATATTCTTCTTTCTCACTTGTTTTTTCTTTTGGTTTTGATGATGTTTTTGGTGATCCTGGATAATCACGAAGTGATCCTTCCCACGTTTGTGGTTTTTGTTGTTGTTTTTGTTGTTTTTGTTGTTGTCTTTGTTGCATTAATTGTTGTTGTTGTTCTGGCGGTAATTGTATATACGAAATATAACTATCTACTGCACGAATATAATTTATATATTTTGGATCATCATTTCTGGCCTGATCAACTTTGTAATACGTACGAAATATCCATTTGTACCAAGTATCACGACTTACAGATTTATCAGCATATTCAGGTTTTAAAAACTGTCCTCGATCATTATAGCTTTTACAGCAATCGTAACTAATTCTCCTATATTTTTAGCCCCTGTAATTCTAATAATAGCATCTTCGGTAAATTTGTCACTTATATCAGTTTTTTCTCTTGTTTGTTCTTCTAGTTTTTCTGGTTCTTGTGTACGATCCTTTATATCACCTATTTCACCACGAACTTGTTCAATACCTTCAAGTATTTCTCGCATTGGTTGAGCAGCAGCTATTTCACCTGGAAGCTCCCGTAAAATCCTTTTTGTTTTCTTAGTTCGCTCTGCTATTTTTCCAGTTGCTTCAGCGGTTTTCTTTAATACAGGGAGAAGACCTTTAGTTGTTTCTGTAATAGGTTTAAATAATTGTTTTGTATCCTCTGCAAATTCAACTTGAGATTCCTGACGTGATTGTAGTTGTTGCTTGACTAAATCACGGACGGGTAAATATTTTTTGATTGCCTCTAGTCGCTCTCGAGCTAATCTAGCTGAGTGTGGTTCTCCAATCATTACTGATAATATTTATAATGGCTGTTTAATTTACAGCAGCAGAGAGGGTGAACTACCAATACTGAGTGACCAACGCGTAAAATAAACAAATAAAAACGCGCGTCAGAGATAAAGTAACTAGGTTGTGGTTTTTTCGGTGACCTTATTTTTTCAGCCTTCGTAGGAACCCTTATTTTTAATAAATAAGGTCTCGAACAAAAATGGTCTGTTCACCCTCTCTGCTGCTCAGAGACTTGTACTGTCTAGTCTGGCAAAATTTGTTGTCCCTATTTCAATAACTGCTAAAAGTAGTGTACTGTAGACTAATTCAGGCTGGGGTTCTTTCAAGCACATGAGACAGTCGAATTTTGCTAGCCGTGTTCTTAGATCATTTACAATTTCCATGAGTAAAGTATCAAAAGAAATGGAATCCATAGTACATGAAAGGAACAGAGATGTGCTATTCTCTCCCTTGCGCATGTTGCCCTTGCAAACTTGCAAACAACTTTACTTTACACCTGTCATTCTCTCAGACGTTCATAGCATTTTTAGAGTGCCCCCCTCCCTCCCTCTCTCCCTCTCTCTCTCTCTCTCTCTCTCTCTCTCTCTCTCTCTCTCTCTATATATATATATATATATATATATATATAGTTACGAGTCTATGCTCTTAAAATAAGTAACAGAAAAGAGTGAAGACAACAAGCTCTGTAAAATTTAACAAATAATTTATTTCCCTAGAATACAAACTGAGAAATAAGAAAAGGAACTTACGGTATTGCGAATTAAATCAAAAATAATCCAAGAATTAAAGACACAAGTCCTAGTAATAAAAAGTCCTGAATAAAATTCAGTTCAAGTCCCAAAGAGATTTAAAATTGAAGGTGATGACGTGTCTGTTATGGTCTGCTTCGTCTGATTTGTCAACAGTTTCTTGTTGAATCACAGAGATGTTATTCCAGATTTGAATTTAGTATAAATTCCAATGAATATCTTTATCCAAGAATTTTGTCAGAGCACTTTTGTATTTCCAGAGAAAATTATCACTTGAATTCAATAACATGAAGATAATAAAATTAAAAATAAATTTAAAATTAAAATAAAACTGGCCAGAACATAATACAATTTAAAGTGCCAGATGTTAAAGCACAACTGGTAAAATTCTGACAGTCACAAGATAATATAGTTCTCGGTTTGACCTCGGGTAACAAATTAGCATTTTCTCAAAACAACCATTATCTAATTGAAAATAACTTTCTAGCATTGATTTAATGAGCCTTGTTTATTTAAAACATAATACCCTATAAAATTCACTTTGGAATCCCCAAAACCCTGACCCAAATCAACATGTTTACCTGAATAATAATTTGGTCAATGAACTCATACCCGTGGAGATAAAGAAGCTATTATTAGTTGTTTACATCAACGAAATAAAAATAATTTTAAAAAAGTCTATCAGGTCAAGCAGAATTGAAATCAACTTTGGGTAAGGTCAAGTCCAGTAAACAATGTTACATTACAATAACATGTAATGGAATAAAAAATTAAAACTAACAGAGAAACAATTAAATTAAATATACATAACACTTCCCCTCATAAAGAAAAAGAAAGATTTATACAATAAATCTTTCTTTTTTACTATAAATCAAATATGCATGTGGTAAAAAAGCATAAAATGAAATCTTATGAATGACACAAAATACACATGAAACAATATATTTCTATACACGTGAAAGTGCATCTGCTATTAAATTGTCTTTTCCCTCGATGTGCCTCATAGCAAAATTACATTCCTGTAACAACAAACTTCACCTTAGTAATCTCTAATTTTTGTTTTTCATGTTGCTGATGAAAGTAAGGGGTTGTGATCACTAAACACAATAATCGGAGAAAGAGCTGAACGAATGTAAACCTCAAAGTGTTGTAATGCCAATATCAAAGCCAATCATTCGCATCTGATTTAAGGCCAAGCTGTATACTTTATAACCCAAATTAGATCCGTCACTTATATACCAAGATAAAGGAAATTAAAAGTTCTTATACCAATACCTAAGACTTACAAGGTCCTTTTTAGATAGTCAGCATCACTAGTAAGGAAAACTTGAAAAATTCTTTTTCTTCAAATGTACAATACGCAACATTGGAGCGCTACCTATAAAATGCACTCCGCCTGAGGCGAATCAGGTAGGCGTTGCAATCGAATATCGTCGGCCTTTTCCGTCAACCCGAGAAAGAAACCTCGATGTAATTCGTTGTCATTTGAGAACTATATTCTCAACTACTTTTGTTCATATCGAACAAAGTGCGAGGAAAAGAGAGTTGCAATCCCATCATTCTCGGCATTTTCTGTTGTAACATGTGTGGTGCCGTCCGTCAGAGTCGAATCACCAAACACAGTAAATTCCTACAACCATTTCCGAGGTTATTTCACTATTTGACGGAAACTGCCGAGCGATATTCCGATCGTTAGCGTCTTCTAGATTTAGGGAACACTAGATAATAAAGACGAAAGAATTTGATTGGTCCACATCATCAAAGAAAAATCATGGCGACTTGTAAGGTTGTTCTAACTTGCCTTGCGGTACTTTTCGCGTTTTTCCAGCTGATTACGGGAGAAGCCGTTAAGGGATCAGTTCCTCTCAACTCTGGTGTATTTCAGAAGGTAAAATAAATTTTAGTGCATCGATTGTTTATTGTCTTAATGAAATTTTCGGTCGGTTGAACTTGCAACCGGCCGGCATATGGTAGGCGCACATGTCCTATAGCAAAGACCGGTCGAACATTTTCAACAGAAGAGCACTTTGTGTGTTTTTGAAGAAAAAAAAACAAAACAAACTTAAACGAAATATGCATGTCGTTTTGAAAATGATGGTAAGTAGTTAAAACTATATTGTTATACTTTGAAAAATTATCAGCTTTATAACGTTGATAATAACTTCCACTTTCGATAGGCACCGAACAAGTAATAAGTATCAGGATCGTAATGTTTTGGTGCTACGTCTTTCAGCCTAAATTAAGGCCTTGTGTAGCATGTTCTTATGTTGACTGATATCGGAACGAGCGTAAGAATTTTCAAGAATATTTTGCACACTTGCCAGCACTTACTGAAGCTTTTCCACAAATAATTCATGTTGATTTAGGCTGACATTGCTTACTCTGGTGTCTTTTTTTCGAATAAATTCAAATTCTCACACAAGCATGTTTTCAAGTTCTGCTGACCCACATTTCAATTGGTTGGAATGCAATGGAAGCCTGGAATGCTAAAATTGGTTAAAAGGATGATAAATATCTTGAACAAAACGAAGCTATTTAAGCTCTCTCTTCAGTATTAGTATATGATTATTTGTGTCACTAAAGAAACATTCTTCAGCCTAATCTGATTTTGGCAATCCTGGCTTTATCACACTCCAGCCAGCTAAATGGTATAAGAAAGTGCATCCATTTACTACTATCAGGATAAAGTGAGTATAATTAATTAGATTTAAATTTGTGGAAGATTGTCGACATGGTCTGCCAAGTGTGTGAGATATTCCTGAAAATGTTACCTCTTAGTCTGCTATCAGTCGACCTGGAAACATGCTACACAAGGCACCAAACTTCTACAACATAAAACATATCATATGATACTTTTGTTTTGGTGCTACATCTTGCTGCCTAAATAATGGCCTTCAAATTCTAAAACAAGCAAATGGACGTGTTTTCAAGTTCTGTTGGCCTACATTTCATTTGGCTGGAATGCAGTGGAAGCCAGGAATGCCAGAATTAGATTAAATTGCAGTATTGTTACTTGTAGGCTCGTACAAATGTAACAGAAGAAAAGAGTGAAGTCAACAAGCTTTGTATATTTTAAGAAAATAATTTATTTCCCTAGAAAACAATGTAAAAATTGGTAAATAGGACTTACAGTTTGTGAATATAATCCAGAATTTGATCCTAAGAATGAAAACACAAGTCCTATCACTAAATAGTTCTATTAGAATCCAGGTTCGAATCTCGACGACGTACAAATATGGAAGGCGATGACGTCAAATGTGGTCCAATGTACGAATATCAACAATTCCTCAATTGAATTAGCAACCCCAGCTGATTTGTCATTGTCATTTAATTGCTTTTAAAACACTGCTAAATGATAGATCTCATCTCAAGCAGCATAGAACAGTTTAAATTTTGAAAATATCTCTACTAGAAATAAACTTGTGACATTTTAAAGTTGCCAATTTTCTATCAATTTGCTCACCTTTTTCCTTATAATAATATTGTCACATGCAATAAATCCATGGCACCAGAAAAAAAAGGAAATTGGACATAAATTGATGTAATTTTGTGATTTTTAATGATAAATTCATAAAACTTTCCAGCTTTATGTAAAACAACATGCTGGACTCGTATTTGCAATTATTAAAGATGTACAACAGGGAAAGTTATTTCAAGAAAAATCTCACCAATATTTAAATTTTGTTTGTAATATTTTGTGTGTTATAACACACAGCAACATGTTAATATATGGTGTTAAATCAAAAATGTTTCTTTTCTCCACAGCAAAACCATTCAAATAGAAATTTTAATAAAGTTAATGCTGGTAACTATGTATCAAATCCAAGGCTTTACTAATCATGGATTATGCATAAAATTTCAAGTTTAATTATTGTCATGGTAATTGGAAAATCTCACATTTTACTTCCTACTTTAATATAAATGTCACCATTTGGTTGAAATAATGGAGTTGTAAATTGTTTTCATTGTTGATGTAACACATCTTAGTCTGTAAAGTACTTCTTCACACATCATTTAAAAGAATTTTTTTTTGGTATTGTTTAAATAAAGGGTCAATTTCAGCATGTTCTTTAAAATACCATTGTCTGCCAGAATTTACACACTCGGGTAAGAAACCATGCTTTAACACAAAATCTTTGTTTACAGACTGAATGTCTTCTCGTGCAGGCCAAATAAAATATCCTGGTTGCCTACAGGGAGCCATGAATTTTACCATGGCTTAAGGTCCAGATGACTTCATTACACATTCAGGATACCACTGGTCTTGGTATGCCACAGCAATGTATTCGTTATCAATGAATTCATTTATGACTGGCAGCATGTCTGAAATGCAGTCATAGTCTTCTTCAGGTTTATTGCTAATTTTAGTGATTCCATTGGTCTTTCTGCATTTTCGAGGATTTTCCTTTTCTTCGGTCATGTTTCGATTATGTTGGGGAAATGGCACAGATTCAGATGCAGTCCTTTTCATTTGTTCTGCAGACGAGCTTGTTTCACTTTTCAACTGGGCCAGTTGTGTTATATGTTTCTTGGTCACATCATGGATAGTCTCTGCATTTTCACTGGCAACATGGATAAACCCCAAACTTATTACATCACCACTGTTTAGTGTAATACATGTGTCCACTATTTTCTTTTTCTTTCTGGTCGTGCCATCTCTGTTAAGGCCCCAAGACCTCACCGTGTCTAGTTTTGCAGCCATGTAAGCCTTTGCAAGGTAGTGTCCTTCACTGACAATTGTTTGCACCGATGTACTGTTGGGCAGATCACTTTTCTCAATTTCGCGTGTAAAAATATGTCGTGATACTACTTGTATAACAAGGGAGATTTTTTCAGTCGCAACTTCGAGTGCAGCAAGTTCAATCACACACAGCCTCACACTGTCAGTGTATGAGCCATCCGAATTTTTAGTACAGTGTTTTTCATTCAACTCTTCTGTCAGCAATTCAACTTTAACTTGCAGATTCTGTAGCTCTTGGGTTTTTTCTGCTAAAATATTCTCAAGTTTATCATTGTTAGGACTTTCCCCACTCTTTATTTGCTGCTGTAGTTTCTTTGCCTTTGTTTTCTAGTAGCTTGCAGACTTCTGGGCACTAAAAGTTTTGTTCTCTGCACTGTCAATTATCAGCTTTGTTTCATTTAGCACATCTAGCTTTTCTTTCAAAATTTTATTCTCAAGTGCAAGCTGCTCATTTTCTTTTTTCACATATTGGAGATTCTCAATGATTTTTGTAAGTCGTTGCACACGAGTTTTTGATTCTCGTAATGCTTTTCGTGTAATTCTAGCCTTTTCATCACGCTTGTTTACATTTCTCACACCAAAGTGCCCAACCTTTTTTTCCATGGCTTTCAGTTCATTTTTGTAATTTTCAATCTCATTCATCAATTTGTTTAAAGTCTTCTTCTTATTCATTTCATAGTCATATACATTCAGAGTCTTTTTCTGGGTTTTATCCAAATTATCAATGTCAGCTGAACAAGAAGTTCCATCATAACTTACAGAACAGTTGTCTGCCTGAACAGAGTAGTGTCCCATTCTGTTTTCTGTTGATTTCAGTTTTTCCAGTTGTTCACTTATTTCATTTCCCATCTCTGGTTCCTATGGACATGGCTCTGAATGCATGTTTTCCTCAAATACCGATTGAACATTATTTGAAGAATTATTGATTGCTACTTGAGCTTGATTTGTCAATGACAGGGTTGCTGCTGGTTCAAACAACGATTCTAAGAGGTCGGATACACTTTTGAAGCCTGCAACTTTTTTTTTGTGACCTAACGATTCTCTGTTCACAGAGTCTGGAGATTTTTGTTGCCAAAGATTTTTGATTCACTTTATTAAATCTTGGGTCTAACATTAAAATGACATTTGTAAGTTCACTGGCAGCTCTGTGTGACCTCACAAGGAAAGTTTTAATTTCTAATACAACTCCATTTTGAAGACGTGTGATAGGTTTTTGTTGATGGATGTGGTTTAATATTTTTTCTTTAGTCAGGTCATATTTCTGGCAGAAGGGGCCAGGATACTCCATTCTGCAGGGCAAATGGACCACAAGATAAGAACAGCTTATAATATCTGCATTACCAGAAATGCTTCCATCAATCTACAAAAAGAGGACCAATTATTTGCACTGTATAAATAGCATTTTTTAAAACGTTTATTGTATAAAAAAATAAAAGTAAAAGAATACAAAATAGCAATCTCTCTCTCTCTCTCTCTCTCTCTCGCTCTCTCTCTGCAACTGATTTGAACGAGAAAACTAAATTCGATGTTAACTGCGATATCGCATGGTTATGAAGAACGGTCGTCTCGACAAATTCTCAAAAGACGATCGCTTTTAAAATAAAAGAATATATGATAAAACTCGATTCAGAACCATGTATTTGTTAGCCATAAGTTGTAGACACTATATTATGGGCATTTACTAATCGATATGGCATTAAACTACTGGTTACAAACGTTTGTTTACTAACATCGTAATATATTCAAGATGGCGTCCATAGTACATGCTCAGCGAAGTACAAAAACTCAAAAGTTCTTACCTTTAAAGCAAAATCCGGCTCACTAAATCTCCTTTGCAACAGACGTTTTATGCATGAAATTAAAGATGAGAATATGTACAATCTAACGACGTGTGAAGAATGTTTGTAAACTTTGAGGATCGCGTACGATCGGCACTTGTATTTGCACCACTATATCTTCAGCATGGCTTGTGATATTTTAATTCTTCAAATTCCGCACTAACCATGATTCAATTTTCTGATTGGCTGGAAATTTTTATGAATATTCATAGTCATTAACCCGGTCGCATAATTTTCCAAATGAACCACACGTTACACACAGGTCACGGCAGTATAGATTTTGTGCGGGAAGCGTAAATTACCTGTAATTTTCTTTTCAACCTGCGATTAAGTGTAAATCCAAATAAATAACACTAACAAGCAATACATATTTAGAAAGATAATTTTATTGGCTTTTATTTCATATATATTTTATATCAGTCTTTAATACAGAAAGTTACTAACATATGGAAAAAGTGCAGTGACCATGTAAAACGGGGACAATTCTAAGGGATATATGCCCTGCACTGGGGTTGCTAATTGAATCACAGTTTTTGTTTCCGAATAATTCCAGAATAAATTTCCATGAATATCTTTCAGAATTTTTTATAAGAAAGTCAACTTGTTGAGTTTTCTAGGAGAATAAATTATTAAATCCAAAAATCAGATGAAAAACAAACAATCTGGCAATAAATAAAAATAACACCTTCTTCCTTCAAGATGTTAAAACGACTCTCCCAGAAGAATATTAAGAATGTGTATTTAAACCCCAAAAAATCATTTCAAGTCTCGCGAGATGGGTCATGTGGTCTCTTACTACAAGAAATCCATTACGTACGCCAGTGTAACCCCACTTAAAAAAACAGTCATAAATAAACATTGTTTACACATGGTGATCACGCAAGGAAAGTATGGCCCTGATACTGACCAATCATTTTAACTGCCTGTTTACGTTCTTGCCAGCCCAAGACAAACTAGGTTTACTAAAAATAATTCTCATGTAACACTTTTACGTCTTAGATAAATGACACTTAGTAAAAGAAAATATCTAATTACTGAAAAAGAATTTTGAATCCTTTCAATAATCATTACAATAAAATGTAATGAAACAAAAATAAAATAAAAAGTATTTTTAAAACTAACACACAAGCAATTTAATTACATACACGTAACAGTATGTTTCTTTAACGAAACAAATAATAATACATTAATATTGAAGAAAGTGTTTACATTGCTTCATTTTGTTCAAGATACTTATCAAACCATTAACCGATTTCGGCATTCCCAGCTTCCATCGCATTTCAGCCAATCAACATTTTAGGATTATTTAGGATTTAATTTGCAATACTGTTAAGTTCTCTTTACATTTTCACTGTATATTCTAGGAAAATAAATTATTTGTTGAATTTTACAAAGCTTGTTGCTTTGCACTCTCTTCTATTACTTATTTTAAGACCATAGAGCCATATTAGAAAATTGGGGGCTAGTCTGAAATAAGAATTTCAATAAACTATTTCAGAAAACTTTGGTAGCTTAAGTTCACTTTGTTTCAAAATTTTCCAAGTCCCAGGAGTTATTTTACATATTTAGAAATCAATAGTGAAAACAACAAGCTTTTACAATGCCATCTAAAGTAGAGAAGTGTGTTTTAAATCCTCCCCAGGGGGCCCAGAGTGGCTGAGTGGTCTAAAGCGCTCACTGTGACGGATCATTGCCATCTCACCTCTGTCTGCGAGGGTTCAAGTCTTGGGTTTGGCCAATGTGGGTGTGTGAGAAAGCTTGCCAGTAGCTTCTGATGGGTCAGTGGTTCTTTCCAGGGTTTTCCCAGGTTCTTCCTCCACCATTTATACTGGCTGCCATGTATTGCCTATCTTGTGTTGAAAAATGGCGTTAAAACCCTACAACAACAACAAAAAAATAAATCCTCCCCAGGAATGGTTAGAGTCCTTGTAAATGAATTACTTCAGCTTGCCTGACAATATAATATTCTTGCAGCGGAGGCTTTAATGGTTACATAGTCTAATTTCTGTTGTTCTGTGGAAGACCTTGAAGTTGAGGACTTTGCCGTGATATTTTCAGAGGTACATTGACTGACCATACATTTTGAGATGCTCCCTCATCTTAGCCAGGTTAGTGCTAGTGTTGTGTTGTAGCGAAATGTATTCATCAAGCCATCATTATCTAGGCCTAGTTTTGATATCAATTATGCTGACAAACTATTGCACATTCACATATGTGCTTTGATAGCTGATTGACCATTAACCCTTTCCTGAGTAAGTTAGCAATTATCATTGGCCAATTTCCGCATGTTATCCCTTGTATGTAAACAGCAATTTGTGCTTTAAGAACAGAGTCAGTTATCTGGATATTTTAAGTGAACCAGTAACATGAAAATCCCTAAATGGTGGTCATCGCTGTGTGGGAAGTAATAGTTTATTAGATCGCCTATTTTCATAAATCATGGGGCCAATATACACCACTCCCTCGATAACTCACGCACAACGGGGTCCACAAACATAGACCGCGCTATAAGTGAGGGCGCGAGTTACCGAGGGACCTCGAAAAATTGAAAAAAATCGCTTGAACATCGAGAAAACAGAAGGGGGGGAGGTGTCGGGGTTAGGAAACTTCGCTGTTTAATGACTGAATCCTCATTTTACATTCAAGTTGATAAAAACTTTTAATAACACACTTTTTCTAATGAAGTTGTTCGTTATTCTGTTTAAATAACATTTATTTTCAAAATGTCCAACATGTGAAAGATCATTCCAACTGGTTTCAACAACCATTACGTTTACACGAAAACATGTGTGTATTATGTCACTGCTTTTTGTTTTCATGATGAGTCTGGTTCCCGGAGTGGTATGGCATTGTATCCTGCCAGATTGGGAGTGAAAAGAGCAGGGAACTAGACTAACTGTTGATACACCACCAAACAAGATTCCTTTTGTTTAAAAAGCAAGCGAAATTTTCATGAGACAATCGTCTACGTCGAATATTAATTGTTGTGCTGTTCAGTTAGTACAGTATTGATATCGTGATTTCATTGGAAGTAATAATGAAACTTTTTATCATTCTTGAGGATATCTCAAAGTGCCAGTTCAAGAATTCTCTGAAACTTGCTTGCCCACAATGGTCCGTATCTGTGAAACCAAGCTCTCTATTTTACGAAGTATAGTATCCTTTTCGCTTGGTTGCCATGCTATCTTCGATCACAGTTACCAATGAGTTGGTTAATTTAAGGTAGTTTATGTTACATACACAATAACATTTATAACAGTGTTCAATTGATCAACTGAAGTGAGTTCACCCGACATACGACCAGGGCAGCTAGATTTTAAGTTTGTAGGATTTTCATGCCTTTTAACTTTTCTTTTATTTCACCTCCATTATTTGATTCAAAAGACATAATTAACATGATAATACAAAGGAGGCCAGCTTTTAATTCAATGCAACAAATACTTCTGCAAGTCAGTTATCAAAACACGGTCAGCACCTAAATAGGTTCTCAGAGGAATGCTCGCAGACATAGCTGTTACGGTAGATTGACACATTTTACGTTTAATTACAAGAGGACACATTGCATATATGATGATTACACTTAAAAGGAACTAGAAGATAGAACTAGAACACAAATTTCAATTGATAAAAAAATTATTTAATTTGTATTTATTTATTAAAGTACTGCCTCCACTCGGCGTAAGTGACATTTTCATTGATCGAAATTTCCTTACATATCGTTAATTGCCGTGGGCTAGGAATGTCACTTGGAAAGAAAATGTGAAAAAGTGTATGCCTTATTTTTAAATTTGGTATTTCATAATGTTGATTAAAATTTCCAGGTCCTATCTACCATTTTCGACAATAAAACGAGCAATTTATCAAAGTTTTTGTAGCTAATTTTGATCGCGATTTCCATAAAGTTCATAAAATAGGGATCTATTTTTGGGGTAATTTCTGGTTTTAAAAAATGAGATCCATGCCTGACCCCACGTTATAAGCGGGTTCGCGAGTTATCAGGGAGTGAGTTAATGAGGGAGTGGTGTATTCAGAAAAATATTCAATTCATAGATAGCAAAGCCTAGATATTGTGTTGTTTAAGATTTAACTTTAAAATGCAATTATGTGGGTCAGAAACGTATGAGCAATACTGTGTTGTTGAATTTGCGAGATGCGCTGTAAGGTCCAAGTTGTTTTCTGACTTGACTTGTATTTGTGAAAATACGGAAAAAAGTAGTGAAGCAGATACTGTTTAACCAAAGCCTAAAATTACTACTAGTACATAGACAAATAAATAAACCATAAATTTACAATCCTATCAATGGACTGTTTTAATGAAGTGAGTGAGTGATTGTATTACGAAAAACCCTCTTTAAAAGAGAGATGCACTCACATGTCTGTGTTGATTCAGTTGGAAAGAAGGATTTTGTTCATATACCAACTATAAAGGAGCCATGTCTGTAATTTTATGCATTTTAGTGTGTTAATTATGAATAGTTATGATAAAGTTTTATCTACAACAAAGAAATTAGGATAAACAGTATGATTTGAAGCCACGTGCATTTGCCCTCGTGTACATGGTACAGGGATTGTTTCAAACGCATTTAGAAATCTTTCAAAGTGCTATTATTGTGGACTTTAAGAACGTATATAAAAAATTTAAAAAATCGATTAAGGTAGTTGATTAAGCATTTTCACTAACTTAGAATTACAGTAATGTAATCTGGTTACTCAGTTAAAATTTGTTACAATGTAGTTTGTTATTCTCTTTTAGAGTCATATGGCCAGAATAACTCAGAAAATTTTCTACTTGAAAATAAATTGTTGCTTAAATCCAGTGTTTAATGCAAATATGAAAATATTGGGAAACAGAGGGCATAATTAAAATAAGATAACACACACACATATATATATATACTTCTCCCTCGACAACTCGTGCAGACCGCACTATGAACGAGGGCGCGTGTTACCAAGGGACTGCCAAAAAACCCACTATGCATCCGTAAAACATCTGGGTTGGGAGGGGGGGACTTGGCTATTTAATGGTTGAATCCTTGTTTTATTATTGAGTTGAGAAAAATTGTCAATAAAGCACTTTTTCTGATGAAACTGTTTGTTATTCTCTAAAAATTACGTTATTTGTAAAATGTCCAACATCTGAAAGGTTGATAACATGATTGCAACTGGTTTCAACAACCAAACACGGTTCGCAAAAACATTTGTGTATTACATCGCGGCTTTTTGTTGGGTTGATTAGTCTGGTTCCCGGAGTGATGTTTAATACAGACATGATTTTTCTCCGTTTTAAAGCGGAATTCCGCTTTTCTCCAGACTTGAATCAGATTTTTCTTGATATAGTCCATTTTTTTATATCATCTCCGATCCGGTTTTTAAAAACACGGTCTGTCTGGTCCCATTCTGCAACGACCCTTGTAAAGTATTTGTTCCATATATTAGTTAGCACATGATTCTTGTAAAGAGTATTCTGATTGGTCAAAAGTTTAAATTCATCCAATGAATCTTCATGTAATGGTAACTGATGGCAATGGAAAGAAGAAGCATGCTTGCAAAACATGGCATCCCGAGTTGTTGAGAGAGACCATGACACAAAAAGTTTAGATAAAGGTTCAAAAAACGTACAGAAATGGGAATGGCTGTTGTGAAAAGTTGGTGGAAATTTAGTTGGTCAGTTTATAAGAAAACTGAATGCTAGAGGACTGGCATTTTGTGACCTCTGCAAGAAAGATCTGAATTACGGTGATCGTGGTTGGAAGAGTTTGGAACAGCACCTACAAAAGAAGCTGCATACAGACAAATTGAAGCTCAGAAGGCATCTGGAAAAAGTGCAGTTAATTACTATTAGAAGAAAGTTTTCTTGCATGAGAGAACAGATGCAGCCCTCTGTTAAATATGCGTACTGCATGTCACCAATGCAAGTACTAGCTTGAAAGGAAAAGGCTCGCGTTGAGAAGGAAAAGAAACGATTGCACATTGAGCAAAAAAAGTCAGTGGTGACAAAAAGGAAGGCTAAAGAAATCTTTGCTAAAGCCGCAAAAAGATCTCAAATGGCATATCAACAGGTTCTGTCCAATGGAGAAAAAGACAAGTGAATGTATGGGGTTATTTGTATATAGTTGATGTTCTTGGTTTATTTTACAGATTTGTTATGAAAAGAGAGAAGTATAATATGTTTGCTGCAAAAATTGACAAATTAATGTGACTTAATTACGATGTGAACACTGACATGCAGATGAAATAATTTCAGCATCAATAATATTGGAGAACAAATTCATGTGACAATAAATACTGTGAAATTATTTAGTCAAGTTGAACATTTTTGGTAAGTTTATTAGTTTTTCAAATGAGTATTTTGTTTTATATTGTGATCATAAGTTGCAACAGGATCAGTTTTTATGATTGTAAAATGCGTTTTTGGCCAGGGGCCCCCTGGAACCCCCGGATCAGGGGTGCTGCCCCTCGAGACCCCATTGGGGGAGGACCCCCAAACCCCCCATAATATTTTTTCAGCTTTTTTTTATGGAAGACCAAAATCATGTCTGTTAACCTTTTAGCTACGACTGCTGCATCTAAGCGTCACCTGTAAATAGCTCCTGAACCCCACTGATGCATATATGCAGTGTCGATAGGCCTCATTTACTACCCCAGTGTCATTTATGTGCACATAGTTCAGCAGTACTCGAAACCCCAGTGTTGCATCTATGCGGACGTGACTGCTGTGTTAACTAAACGTTGATTGGTGAAAGTACAGAAGTTTACATATTTTTGATTATCATAACCAATGAGAGGACTGTTTACTCAACATTTTGATACAAGTTTGAAAGCTGAGAGGTTTAATTTAGACACACTGGAAGGGCTTTCCTGCAATTTACGAAACACGTGTAGTTGAGATAAACAAAGATGGATTCTGATTCAAATATGACAGACTTTGAAGGGTTCAGTGCAACCGATATTGAAGAGTTTAATGGATCATTCTTAGAAAATGGATCAGATATTGATGTTAGTCCACCAACACCAGATGTAAGTGATTTTGAATCGGATGACGAGGAGGACATAGTCCCACTTGCACAATGGAGTGATGACCTCGCCATGTTCGAGATCAATGATTTTTTTTCTCAAGTTTTTTCCTGAATGTCTGGTGGAACAGCTTGTGAAAGAAACAAACGATTATGCCAAGAAAATGGGGGGCCAAAAGAAAGACCTGAAATGGTATGAAACCAGCATCATGGAGATGTGGGCATATCTTGGAATATACAAGATGTGTGTAAGGTGGCGCTCTACAGTTTCCTATTTAGCATAGGGTTAGAATTTTAAAGAAAAAGAATTTCCCCGGGTTTCCTCACTAGTTATACTGGCTATTTAAAAAAGACTTTGTATATCTTAGGTATTGTTCAAAGAACCTTTAATTCCCTTTATTTTGGTGTATGATTGATGGGTGAAATATGGGTTATAGAGTATACAGCTTGGCCTTACTCCAGATGTGCACCTTTCAAAAGAGTGCTAGCTCCACTTGCTCATTTTCACTTCCCGAACTTCAGAGGTAAATTGTAAAAAAAAAGAGCTGATAACTTTTTTTGCATTTTATATATTTGGTAATTCATTCATTGCACTTTCAGAAGCTGGTATTGTCTTGTCTGGCAAAATTCATTTTCCCTATTTTAATAGCTGCCAAGGATAGTGTACTTTAGACAAATTCAGGTTGAGTTTTGGGGCACAAGGGAGCAGTCATTTTAGTTAGCAGTGTTCTAAGATCATTTACAATTTCCAAAAGTACAATATCCAAAGAAATGTCAGCCACATTACATGAAAGTAGCATAGAGGTATGCCAACATTCTCACCACTCTGCATGTTTTAAATGCAAACAACCTCACCTTACATACATCACTCTCTCAAAAGTACATAATAACTGGTGAGCGCCACCTTAAAGAGCATATAGGTATTATTATTGTATGATTTAATTTTGATTGTATCGCTGAAATATTTCAGTCGCAAGTATCAAAACAGTCCTTTTGAATAACTGTCCTGTATTTCCCCCCTCAGAACAGCATTTTTTAGAGTCAGAGTCTTAAACAGGTACAGCCCCCCCCCACCTTATGATAAAAAGTGAGCTATTTTAAAACTGCGCATTGCATTTTGTCAACATAGCAACCAGTGTTATGCTGAAAGACAGGAACATGAAACTAGCCATGTTTATTCCTGAGATGTCAACAATAAATTTTATAGTTTGAAAAGGGATGGGACAGGTGAGGTTCATAAAGGACAAAGGTCAAAGGGTAAAATATTAA